>ML107440.1:70024-131081 GCA_003697995.1 Taxidea taxus jeffersonii | reverse complement strand
ACCTTGAGAATCGTCATCCTGAATTCCAGATCTGACATATTACCAATGTCTGTATTGATTAGGTCCCTAGCCTTCGGTCCTGTCTCCTGCTCTTTTTTTTGTGGTGAGTTTTTCCGCCTTGTCATTTTGTCCAGATAAGAATCCGCTGTTCTCCTTGTTAAGTGAACTTGGTCTTGGCTGTATTTCTTTGATCTTCTGGGGGAGGGGCCTGTTGTAGTGATTCTCAGGTGTCTTTGCCCCAGGCGGAGTTGCACCGCCCTTACCAGGGGCTGGGCTAAGTAATCCTCTCAGGTTTGCTTTCAGGAGCTTTTGTTCCCTGAATGTGCTTTCTGTGGAGTTCTGGAGGACGGGAATGACAATGGCAGCCTCCCAATCTCCGGTTCAGAGGAGCCGAGAGCTCGGGGCCCCAGTCTTCAGTGCGCCTTCAGAGAAAAGCGTTTAATCCCTCCAGTCTCCCTAGCCCACGTTTGCGCCAGAGACTGCGCGCGCGCGCCCGCCCGCAGACACCGCAGGCCCGCCGACACCGTGGGCCCGCCGACACTGCGTGCACCCGCAGACCGTGCTCAGAGAAAATCGTGCGTAAGCAGTCCCCTCTCACTGGCTTCTGGGAGTGCTCCGAGCTCACCCAGCCTGTGACCAAGCGTCTCTGTCTCTGGCAGAGTCCCACCTGGAGTCTCCGGACCCCGTAGATCCCTGAACTCTCCCGGGTCGGAGTCTCCCCGGATCTTGTGGGGACCCCTCGCACAGAGCACTGGCCCGTGCCACAGAGCACCGGCCCGTGTCACAGACCACTAGGAAACCTTGGCTCTGTCTCCGCAGCCGGCTTCCCCGCTCTAATACCTGTGAGCTCTGCGACACTCAGACACCCCCATCCTTCTGTGACCCTGTGGGACCTGAGTCCACGTTGTCCCTGTGAGGTCTTCACCCCAGTTTAGCCTCTGGAGTGATGTCCCTCTGTGGAGCCGACTTTTAAAAGTTCTGATTTTGTGCTCCACCGCTTGCCGAGAGCCGGCCCCTCCCCCTGGGGTCTATCTTCCCGTTGCGTTGGATTCACTTCTCCACTGGTCCTACCTTTCAGAAAGTGGTCGATTTTCTGTTCCTAGAATTGTTGTTTTTCTTCTCTTCGATCTCCTGTTGGATTTGTAGGTATTCGGAATGGTTTGATAGGCTATCTAGCTGATCTCCTGCTGGCTGATGTCGTCTCAGCCTCCTACTTCTCCGCCATCTTGACTCCTCCCCCGTTTTTTTCCTTTTTTAAAAATTTTTATTTTTTAAATTTCTTTTCAGTGTTCCAGAATTCATTGTTTATGCACCACACCCAGTGCTCCATGCAATATGTGCCCTCCATAATACCCACCACCAGACTCACCCAGCCTCCCACCCTCCGCCCCTCCAAAACCTTCAGATTATTTTTCAGAGTCCACAGTCTCTCATGGTTTGTCTCCCCCTCCAGTTTCTCCCAACTCCCTTCTCCTCTAAAGTGTTTTTATAAACTCTTAAACTCTTCTTTTTTTTTTTTTTAATTTATTTGACAGAGATCACAAGCAGGCAGAGAGGCAGGCAGAGACAGAGAGAGGGGGAAGCAGGCTCCCCGCCAAGCAGAGAGCCCAATGTGGGGCTCGATCCCAGGACCCCGGGATCATGACCCAAGCCGAAGGCAGAGGCTTTAACCCACTGAGCCACCCAGGTGCCCCTTTATAAACTCTTCTGAAAGATAATTATGGATCATGTTCTCCAACATCACCTCATGAATATATTGCCATGCTGCATTTGGGCTTCTTAATTTTTCCCCCCAAATATAGGAATTACTTTGTACAAATCAATTTAAGTCTCCTAGTTCACTTTTTGAGGTGCCACACTTCTTTATAATATGTTCGATAAACACAAAGCTGAGCAAAACTAATTTGAGGAGGAATGAAGTCAAAGTTTTCTTTCTTATTAGCAATGTTTTTAAATACTCTTGTTAAATAACTAATGAATACTTTTTGTGTTATAAACTGTATCTTCATTAAGCAAGGGTTTTATATGTTTTGATAAGAGAGATAAATAGAAAAAGGGAAGGAGGAAGAGAGGGAGGGAGGAAGGAAATAGTAGGTGAATAGATGAATGTAAGGGAGGAAAAAAAAGACAGATCAATGCATATGTTATTCTTAAGTTTTTCATTTTCAGGACCTAAAACAGTTCCTAAAATACAGACTGGTTTTCTTTTTTCTTTTCTTTCCTCCTCCTCCTACTTCTCCTCCACCTTCTACTCCTCCCCTGCTCCATTTTGCAAATATCTCCTTTTTTAAAAATATATTTTTATTAGCATATAATGTATTATTTGCCCCAGGGGTACAGGTTTGTGAATCATCAGGCTTACACACTTCACAGAACTCACCATATCACATACACTCCCCAGTGTCCATAACCCAACCACCCTCTCCACAGCCTCCCTCCCCCCAGCAACCCTCTGTTTGTGAGATTAAGAGGCTCTTATGGTTTGTCTCCCTCCCGATCCCGTCTTGTTTCATTTTTTCTTTCCTTACTGCCAAGCCCCCTGCCCTGCCTCTCAAATTCCTCATATCAGAAAGCTCATATGATAATGATCTTTCTCTGATTGACTTATTTCACTCAGCATAATACCCACTAGTTCCATCCACATCGTTGCAAATGGCAAGATTTCATTTCTTTTGGTGGCTGCATAGTATTCCATTGTATTATATATACCACCTCTTCTTTATCCATTCATCTGTTGATGGACATCTAGGTTCTTTCCATAGTTTGGTTATTGTGGACATTGCTGTTATAAACACTTGGTGGCTTGTGCCCTTCAGATCACTACATTTGTATGTTTAGTAGTGTGAATGCTGGGTCTTAGCGTAGCTCTGTTTTTAACTTTTTGAGGAACGTCCATGCTGTTTCCAGAGTGGCTGCACCAGCTTGCATTCCCATCAACAGTGTAGGAGGGTTTCCCTTTCTCTGCATCCTTACCAACATCTGTCATTTCCTCACTGGTTAATTTTAGCCATTCTGACTGGTGTGAGGTGGTATCTCATTGTGGTTTTGATTTGTATTTCCCTGATGCTGAGTGATGTTGAGCACTTTTTCATGTGTCTGTTGGCCATCTGGATGTCTTCTTTGCAGAAATGTTTGTTCACATCTTCTGCCCACTTCTTGATTGGATTATTTGTTCTTTGGGTGTTTAATTTGGTAAGTTCTTTGTAGATTTTGGATACTAACCCTTTATCTGATATGTCCTTTGCAAATATCTTCTCCCATTCTGTCAGTTGTCTTTTGGTTTTGTTGACTGTTTCCTTTACTATGCAAAAGCTTTTGATCTTGATGAAGTCCCAATAGTTCATTTTTGCCCTTGCAAAGAAAAAAAAATGCAAGGGAACTTACTTTTGGAGATATTTCTAGGAAGAAGTTGCTGCAGCTGAGGTTGAAGAGGTTGCTGCCTGTGTTCTCCTCAAGGATTCTGATGGATTCAGATCCAGTTTCAGGTCCAGTTTCATTCTTCTGCATGTGGCTGTCCAATTTTCCCAAAACCATTTATTGAAGAGACTGTTTTCCATTGAACATTCTTTCTTGCGTTGTCGAAGATTAGTTGACCATAGAGTTGAGGGTCCATTTCTGGGCTCTCTGTTCTGTTGCATTGATCTATGTGTCTCTTTTTGTGCCAGTACCATACTGTCTTGATGATGACAGCTTTGTAATAGAGCTTAAGTCTGGAATTGTTATACCACCAACGTTGGCCTTCTTTTTCAACATTCTTCTGGCTATTTGGGGTCTTTTCTGGTTCCATATAAATTTTAGGATTGTTTGTTCCATTTCTTTGAAAAAAATTGATGGTACTTTGATAGGGATTGCATTAAATGTGTGGTTTGCGGGGCGCCTGGGTGGCTCAGTGGATTAAGCCTCTGCCTTCAGCTCAGGTCATGATCTCAGGGTCCTGGGATCAAGCCCCACATCAGGCTCCCTGCTTGGCAGGAAGCCTGCTTCCCCCTCGTCTCTGCCTGCCTCTCTGCCTACTTGCGATCTCTCTCTCTCTGTCAAAAAAATAAAATCTTTTAAAAAAATAAATAAATGTATGGCTTGCTTTAGACAGCATTGACATTTTCACAATATTTGTTCTTCCAATCCAAGAGCATGGAAGGTTTTCCGTTCCTTTTTGTCTTCCTCAATTTCTTTCATGAGTCCTCTATAGTTTTCTGAGTACAGATTCTCTGCCTCTTTGGTTAGGTTTATTCCTAGGTATCTTGTGGCTTTGGGTGCCATTGTAAATGGGATTAACTCCTTAATTTTTTTCTTCTATTTTATTCTTGGTGTATAGAAATGGAGCTGATTTCTGTGCATTGATTTTTTTTAAATATTTTATTTATTTATTTGGCAGGCAGAGGGAGAGACAGAGGAGGAAGCAGGCTCCCCACTGAGCAGAGAGCCCGATGTGGGGCTTGATCCCAGGACCCTGGGATCATGACCGGAGCCAAAGGCAGAGGCTTTAACCCACTGAGCCACCCAGGCGCCCCCTGTGCATTGATTTTATATCTTGATACTTGACTGATTTCTTGTATAGGTCCTAGCAGTATTGGAGTGGAGTCTTTTGGGTTTTCCACATAAAGTATCATATCTTCTGCAAAGAGTGAGAGTTTGACTTCTTCTTTGCTGATTCAGATGCCTTTTATTTATTTTTTGTTGTTGTTGCCTGATTGCTGAGGCTAGAACTTCGAGGAATATGTTGATAGCGGTGGTGATAGTGGACATCCCTGCCATGTTCCTGACCTTAGGGGAAAAGCTCTAAGTTTTTTCCCATTGAGAATGATATTTGCTGTTCATTTTTCATACATTGCTTTGATGATATTGATGTATGTACCCTCTGTCTCACACTTTGAAGAGTTTTGATCAAGAAAGTGTGCTGTACTTTGTCAAATGCTTTTTCAGCATCTATTAATAGTATCATGTGGTTCTTGTTCTCTCTTTTATTAATGTGTTGTATCACATTGATTGATTTGTGGGTGTTGAACCAAGCTTGCAACCAGGGAATAAATCCCACTGGGCATGGTGAATAATCCTTTTGATGTACTGTTGGATCCTACTGGGTAGTATTTTGGTGAAAATCTTTGCATCCTTTGTCATCAAGGATATTGGTCTGTAATTCTCCTTTTTAATGGAGTCTTTGTCTGGTTTTGGGATCAAGGTAATGCTGGCCTCATAAAATGAGTTTGGAAGTTTCCTTCCATTTCTATTTTCTGGAACAGTTTTAGAGGAATAAGTATTAATTTTTCTTTAAATGTTTGATAGAATTCCTCTGGGAAACCGTCTGGCCCTGGGCTCTTGTTTCTTGGGAGCTTTTTGATGACAGCCTCAATCACCTTACTGGTTAGGGGTCTGCTCAGGTTTTCTATTTCTTCCTGGTTCAGTTCTGGTCATTTATATATCTCTAGGAATACATCCACTTCTTCTAGATTGTCAGATTTGCTGGAGTATAGTTGCTCATAATATGTTTTTATAATTGTTTGTATATCTTTGGTGTTGGTTATGATCTCTCCTCTTTCACTCATAATTTTATTAATTTGGGTCCTTTCTCTTTTCTTTTTGGTAAGTCTGGCTAGGGGGTTAATCAATCTTATTAATTCTTTCAAAGAACCAGCTCTAGTTTCATCGATTTGTCCTAGTGTTCTTTTGGTTTCGATTTCATTGATTTCTGCTCTGATCTTTATTATTTCTCTTCTCCTGCTGGATTTAGGCTTTCTTTACTGTTCTCTCTCCATCTCCTTTAGGTGTAGGGTTAGTTTGTGTACTTGAGACCTTTCTTGTTTCTTGAGAAAGTCTTGAATTGCTATATAGTCCTCTCAGGACCAGCTTTGCTGTGTCCCACAGATTTTGAACAGTTGTGTTTTCATTTTCATTTGTTTCCATTTATTTTTCCAATTCTTCTTTAATTTCCTGGTTGACCCATTCATTCTTTAGTAAGATGCTCTTTAGTCTCTGTGTATCTGAGTTCTTTTCAACTTTCCTCTTGTGATTGATAATTGTGATTGTGATTTTCAGCCCAGTGGTCTGAAAATATGCAGGGAATGATCCCAATCTTTTGGTACCAGTTGAGACCTGATTTATGACCCAGGATGTGATGTATTCTGGAGAATGTTCCATGTGCACTAGGGAAGAATGTGTATTCTGTTGCTGGGATGGAATGTTCTGAATATATCTGTTCTGTCCACCTGGTCTAGTGTGTCATTTAAGGCCTTTATTTCATTGTTGAACTTTTGCTTGGATGGTCCATCCATTTCAGTGAGGGGGATATTCAGTGAGGGCCCACTATTATTGTATTATTGTTGATGTGTTTCTTTGATTTTGTTATTAATTGGTTTATGTAGTTGGCTGCTCCCATGTCAGGGGCATATATATTTAAGGTTGTTAGCTCTTCTTGTTGGACAGACCCTTTAAGTGTTACATGGTGTCCTTCCTCATCTCTTATTATAGTCTTTGGCTTAAAATCTAATCGATCTCATATAAGGATTGCCACCCCAGCTTTCTTTTGATGTCCATTAGCATGGTAAATTGTTTTTCACTCCCTCACTTTAAATATGGAGGTGTCTTTGGGTCTAAAATGCATTTCTTGTAGATAGCATATTGATGGGTCTTATTTTTTATTATCCATTCTGATACCCTGTGTCTTTTGATTGGGGCA
Source organism: Taxidea taxus jeffersonii (assembly GCA_003697995.1). Classification (NCBI taxonomy): domain Eukaryota; kingdom Metazoa; phylum Chordata; class Mammalia; order Carnivora; family Mustelidae; genus Taxidea; species Taxidea taxus. The sequence continues at coordinate 124,408 of ML107440.1, read as the reverse complement.
TTTAGCCCATTTACCTTCAGGGTAAATATTGAAAGAGATGAATTTAGTGCCATTGTATTGCCTGTAAGTTGACTTTATTGTATATTGTCTCCCTTCTTTTTTGGTCTACTACTTTTAGGCTTTCTCTTTACTTAGAAGACCCCTTTCAATATTTCCTGTATGGCTGGTTTGGTGTTTGCAAATTCTTTTTTTTTTTTTTTTTAGATTTTATTTACTTATTTGACAGACAGATCACAAGTAAGCAGAGAGGCAGGCAGAGAGAGAGGAGAAAGCAGGCTCCCTGCTGAGCAGAGAGCCCAATGTGGGGCTCAATCCCAGGACCCTGGTTCATGAACTGAGCCTAAGGCAGAGGCTTTAACCCACTGAGTCACCCAGGCACTCCTGCAAATTCCTTTAATTTTTGTTTGTTCTGAAAGCTTTCTATCTCTCCTTCTATTTTCAGTGACAGCCTAGCTGGATATAGTATTCTTGGCTGCATATTTTTCTCATTTAGTGCTCTGAATATATCATGCCAGTCCTTTCTGGCCTGCCAGGTCCCTGTAGTTAAGTCTGCTGCCAGTCTAATATTTCTACCATTGTATATTGGAGAATTATTGTCCAGAGCTGCTTTCAGGATTTTCTCTTTGTCACTAAGACTCCTAAGTTTTACTATTAGATGATGGGGTGTGGACCTATTTGTATTGATTTTGAGGGGGATTCTCTGTGCCTCTTGGATTTTGATACTTTTTCCCTTTGCCATATTAGGGAAATTCTCTACTATAATTTGCTCCAGTATACCTTCTGCCCCCCTCTCTCTTTCTTCTTCTTCTGGGATCCCAATTATTCTAATGTTGTTTCTTCTTATGGTATCACTTATCTCTCAAAATTTCCCCTTGTGGTCCAGTAGTTGTATGTCCCTCTTTTGTTCACTTTCTTTATTCTCTGTTATTTGGTCTTCTATATCAAAATTCTTGCTTCTGCCTCATTTGTACTAGCAGTAGGAGCCTCCATTTTTTATTACACCTCATTAATAGCTTTTTTTACTTCAACTTGGTTAGATTTTAGTTATTTTATTTCTCTAGAAAGGGATTTTATTTCTCTAGAAAGGGATTCTCTAATATCTTTCATGCTTTTTTTGAGCCCAGCTGGCACCTTGATAATCATCATTCTGAACTCTAGTTCTGGCATATTACCAATGTCTGTATTGATTAGGTCCCTAGCTGTCCATACTGTCTCTTGTTGGTTTTTTTTTGTTTGTTTTTTTGGTTTTGAGTTTTTCTGCCTTGTCATTTTTATTATTATTTATTTATTTGACAGAGAGGGAGAGATCACAAGTAGGCAGAGAGGCAGGCAGAGAGAGTGGGGGAGTAGGCTTCCTGCTGAGCAAAGAGCCTCATGCAGGGCTCGATCCCAGGCCTCCAAGATCATGACCTGAGCTGAAGGCAGGGGCTTTACCCACTGAGCCACCGAGGCACCCCCTGCCTTGTCATTTTATCCAGATAACAATATATGAATGAGAGACTAAAATACTAAAAGGGTGGTAAAGCCCCCAGAAAAATAAACACTAATCTAATCAGAAGAGACCCAAAATTGGGGGAGAAGAAAGGGGGAAAAATAAAAATAAAAAAATAAAAAATTATACACATACACACATACATTAGTAAATACATTGGTGAATAGAATAGAGCCACCCACTTGATTTTGTGTGTATTGTGGTCTCTTAGAAGAAACTACCTCCCAGAATTTTAAAGAAAGAAAAACTTATAGATAGATATATAGATGATAGATATATAGATAGATAAGGGTAAACACGATGAGGGATTGAATATGATTGTAAAGATGAAAATTTTAAAAATATTCTAAAACAGGAATTGATAAGATAAGTTGGTTAGGGGAAAAAAAAAGAGAGAGCATGTGATCAGGCTGGAGACTGGAACAAAGACATGTGCTAGATTTAGTGTATATTTTGACCCACTAGAGAAATTTTGTCCCAGAATTTTAAAGGAAAACAAACCTACATGTTTACAAAAAGTAAGGTTAAATACAATGAAGGGATAAAATATGACTATAACAATGAAAATTTAAATTTTTTTTTCATAAAAGTCATTGTTAAGATAAAATAGTTAGAAAATGTTAAAAGAGGAAAGGTTTAAAAAAAGAGTAAGAAAAAAATAAAATTAAAAAATTTTAACTTTGCAAGACTAAAGGATCATTGGGGAAAAGCCACGAATTCTATGCATTGCTTTCCCCTAGCTTTGCAGTTCTGCAGTTCCCATTGATTGGTGAACTTGGTCTTGGATGGATGTTCTCGCTAATCTTCTGGGGGAGGGGCCTGTTGCAGTGATACTCAAAAGTCTTTGCCTGAGGCAGAATTGCACTGTCCTTGCCAAGGGCCAGGCTAAGTATCTGCTCAGGTTCACTCTCAGTAGCTTTTGTTCCCTGAATGCTTTCCATACAGCTTTGTAGGATGGGGAATGAAGATAGCGGTCTCCCAATCTCTGGCCTGGAGGAGCCGAGAGCTTGGGTCCCCACTCCTCAATACACCCTCAGAGAAAAGCAGTGAATCCCTCCCATCTCCATGGTCTCCAACCACACTCCAAGCTCACCCAGCCTGTGACCAAGCATTTCTATCTCTGGTGCACAGTCCTGTTTAGAGTCTCCAAACCCAGCAGATTCCTCCCATGCTGCCACGCCACTCCTCCTGGAGGAGAAAGTAGGGGGTTTCTCCAAATCTGCTGCTTATGGGGTCCTTGCTCAAAGAGCATGACCCGACTGTGCTTTGGATGATAGTTTAAGGTAACCCCAAGCTGAGAGCTTACTCCTTGGCTCCATCTCTGTAGCCGGATTCCCCTCTCCAATACCTGGCAGCACAGCCACACTCAGACACCCCCAGTCTTCCTGTGACCCTGCGGTGCTGAGACCACACTGTCCCCATGAGGGCTCCACCCCCACTTAGTCTCTGGATTGATGTCCCTCAGTGGAGCAGATTTCAAAACATTCTGATTTTGTGCTCCACTGCTCTGCCGCTTGCTGGGAGCCAGCCCCTTCCCCCAACAGCCTTTCTTCCCATGGCTTGGAATTCACTTCTCTGCACATCCTACCTTCCAGAAAGTGGTCGATTTTCTTTTCCTAGAATTGCTCTTCTTCTCTTCTATCTCCTGTTGAGTTTGTAGGTGTTCAGAATGGCTTGATAACTTTTTGCTCTTCCTGCTAGAATTGCTTCTAGAATTCTTCCTAGAATTACTCTTCTTCTCTTCTATCTCCTATTGAGTTTGTAGGTGTTTAGAATGGTTTGATAACTATATAGCTGAGATCTAATGACATTTCATTCTGCTACTCCTCTGCCATCTTACTCCTGACTTGTTTTCATTAGATGTTTGTGGAATGCAGGACATACATACTTTCATAATTAGGCAATATCTCCCTTATTCCTGTGGAATAGTTCTTCTCTTGAATGTGTAGGTTTTTTTTGGCATTTGTATCATGCCTGGTGTTCTCTGAGCTTCTGGACTCTATGATGTAGTAGCTGTCATTAATTTTGGAAACTTCCCAGCCATCATCACTTCCACTATTTCTTCTATTTATTTTTTTCTTTGTTCTTTTTCTGGTATTTCTAATAGACATCTGATGCACCATTTACAGTTTCCTACAGTTTTTGGACATTCTGGGTTTGTGGTTTTGCTTGTTTATTTGTTTGTTACTCATGCTTTTTTTTTTTTTTTCTCTTTGCATGTTGGTTTGGGAAGTGTCTACTGATGTTTCTTCTAGTTCACTTATTCTTTCCTCAGCCATGTTCATTCCACTGATAAGTCTATCAAGGAATTCTCATTTGTACTACAATGGTGTTTATATCTAGTATTTCCTTTTGGTCATTTCTTACAATTTCTTATCTCGGCTTACATTAATCATGTGTCTTTGTATGTTGTCTGGGGTTTTTTGTTGTTGTTTTGTTGTTTTGTTTGCTTGTTTTGTTTTGTTTTTCCATTAGAGCCCTTAGCAGTTTAATCATAGTAACTTCAAATTTCCAGTCTGGTAATCCCAGAATATTTGCCATATTTGAGTGTGGTCCTAATGATTGTTTTGTCTCTGCATACTGCTTATTAACATGCTTTCTATTATTGTGGTGGTGAAGCCATAGATGAAGTTTATCAGTTAAAAGGAATTGAGGTTACTAGATTTATGTGTGAGGTTTATGTTTATCTAACAAGGAGTTAATGTGTGTTTACTGTTTCCCACTTTTGTTTGCTATAGCTGTGGTGTCAGAGGCTAACATTTTCTCTATTGTTTTTGTTTGTGTCTCACTTGTTTTCTTTGTGTTTCCCTAGAGATTCTTTTCTTGTGTAGAATCTGAGGTCTGTGGTTCTCTAAGCTGTAATCCCCTGCTATTATGCAGGATCCCCACTGATGATATGAAAGTCCTTGCTTGCTTATTCTATCATCTTCATGATTTGTGAACCTGTTTTTGTTGACTTTTTCTCCTAGTCATGATTCTCATTTTTATGCTTTTTAGGTTATCTGGTAATTTTAGATTAAATTATAAACAGAATGGACATTATGTTGGTATGTGCTGGGTTGTGTTTTATTTATTTAAAGTATTAGGATTTTATTGACAGGAGTTAAGTTACTGCAAATCTGCTTGATCTTTCTATGTCTTATTGTTAAACTCCTGTAGACTAGCTATAGAGTAGATTTTAGTATAAGGCTAGTTAATTAGTAATACGCATCCCCCTACTGAAGCTCCAAATGTTTACAAAATCTCTTTTCTTTTTTTTTTAAGATTTTATTTATCTATTTGACAGATCACAAGTAGGCAGAGAGGCAGGCAGAGAGAGAGGAGGAAGCAGGCTCCCTGCTGAGCAGAGAGCCCAATGTGGGGCTCGATCCCAGGACCCTGAGATCATGACCTGAGCTGAAAGCAGAGGCTTAACCCACTGAGCCACGCAGGTGCCCCCAAAATCTCTTTTCTGAAAGCTTAGAGGAACTCAACTGTCTTGTAGCCCTGTTTGAGCTCTGAAAATTGTTCTATGTCCAGTCTCATGTGACACACTTATGTACTTTCTTTTCATAATCCCATCCTCTCTGATACTCTACAACCCTAGTCCCTCAGTCTTGTGTGTCTCCTCGACTCAGTGAAACATTAATGTCCTTTTTAGATTCTCTTTCCTTATTCTTTCCTCTTGAAAGTGCCCACCTGTATATAGAAAGCCAGGATACCAAGGTCTTGCCTCATGTCTTTCCTCTCCTTCAGGGATCACAGTTTTATACCATTCATTGTTATATTTCTGGAATCAGGTTTGTTTCCTGTATAATTGTCCAGTTTTTTCATTTGTTTCCAGCAGGAGGCTAAGTGTAGTCCCCGTGACTTGAACATAGTTAGAAGCCAGGTATTATTAATACTAATTGTGAAGGTGAATGCAGTGAAGTTTAGAGAAATTAACTGACTAGATCAACATAAACTTTAGATCTGGAATTCAAATCTAAATCTCACTGATTCTGACTTCACAACTCATACTCATAGCCATTTGATATTTATATCAAATTATCTTTAATATATGAATTCATTCCCTGTGTGTAGAGGCAGTTAACCCCAATTCTATAAATGTTTTCCTAACAAAAGGCTTGAGAATTTCAGTAAAATGTTTAAAAGATTTTATCTGGGGAATGGAATTATAAACCTATTTCCCATTTAGAGTTTCTATAATTACTAACATTTCAGCAACAAGTGAGTTTTATCTTTACATATTAAAAAAAAAAATCAAAAGTTAACCTTTTTAAAATCCAGGCAATTTTTTATGAGAAGCAGTGTTTCCAAAAAAATCGATCAGGGCCATTGAGGAACATACCCCTCACAGGTCTGTATGAGATGATGGCAATATCTACCATTTACAAAAATCTGGGATAGATGATTAGAGACAAAACAGAAAGCATAGTTTCAGTCACAGCAGCTCATGTGGGAGGCCTCTCTATTAGGCAGGCAGGGAGACTAGAGAGTGAGGAATAGGGAAAGCTGACTAGAATGTTTACTCGTAGAACCTAACCATCTTAAACCACCATAGACTAGCGTGAGTAAAGAATAATTAAAACAAAACTTCAGATACCTGCTTGAACTTTAATTGCCATGACTTTGGGGATATGTAACTCACTTTCTGTGTTGGGGTTTCAGAGCTGACATGATCACAGCTCTCAACTCTCAGCTTTGTCTCATTTGTTTAACATGGCAGACTCTTAATTATCTAAGCTGTGAATTGACTGTATTGTAAAACACTCTGAGAAACTCTGTGTATAGGTGCTATGCAAATGTAGTATGATTGACTGATAGATCTTAATGTTTCCTGTTAGGAAAATATAGGCCTTTGCTCTTAGTGAAGAAATTAAACTGATATCCCCCATAACCCTTCTACTGCTCTTGCAAACAACCAAACATATTTTCCTTCTTTTTTTTTTTAACCTTAATTTAGTAACTTTGCTCTTAGTGCTCAGAAATATAAATAAAATTAGTAGCAGCCCTGAATGTTCTATGTGTCAGGAGCCTTCACAAAGGACTATATTTATGTAAACATGTATATCTTGTTTATTTTTTTCTCTAATTTATGAAGGAAAAGATACCCAGCTTGACTATTAATTTCAAGCAACAAATGTGAAGTTTCACCAAGATGTTTGTAGGTATTCCAGAACTCTCAGATGAAGAGATTGTAATACCCACTTTTTTCCTTACACGCATGGACATCATTACAGATTATGCCACAAAAAAGTCACTGTGGTATCACAGGATGACAACAGTATTTTCAAATCAAACTAGATACGTTCAGATCTTCTAGGCCTTTAATTAGCTTTAAATGAAATCAAAGGGGAATCTTAAACCTTTCCTATTTGGATGTCTTGTAAGTAATTTGGCTTTTTTTTTTTTTCCTCATTGAATTGAGTATCTGGAGAGCAGAATATTTTGTGTATATCTGTGTATATTTTTTCTGTATATTTCTATGTATAGTTTTTTTTTCCCATTTACCCCACACTGAAATGCAGTCTTCAGGTACTTGCTAATTGTTTTGCATATTATCAGGATACTATGTTGCTTGGCATAAACCAGGAAACTCTGGCAAATTCTAAGGTAAACTCCACAGAATACCCCCCTCTGTTGACTGTGCATGCAAATCTGAGAACTGACAAATATTCAAGCCAATCATTAAGAAATTGAAAAACACTAATCTTCAACAAACACATTCATATGTACTCACTCAAGGACTGAATGACTTATTAGTGGATTCACTAACATTTCAAGGCAACATTGTGTTCTGGAAAGAGTGTAGACTTCGGATTAAAAAAGATCAGTATTTAAATCCTAAATTTTTCAGCCAATAGCTGGGCTGCTATGATCAGTTTCCTTATCTATAAAACAAAGGCAAAATTAGCTAGCTAGCTAGCTAGATACATAGATACATAGAGTAGAGTTATTTTAAGGACTGGAAATACTATTAAACTTACCTACTTACCTACCATAGTATCTGGCCCAAAAAAGGCCATCAGTAAATAGTAACTATTTTATTTATTACAGACATTGTCAGTGCTGCTTTATCTGAGGAGGTCAAAGGGAACACACAGGAAGGAGACAAGGGATCTCTGCCTTATATTTTTGTGCTAACACAATTCTCAAGGACTTGCTCAGAATAATGGATTTACCCTTTCAAAATTCTGTGATTAATAATGTGTATAAGGATTACTGTTATCCCCTCAATCACTCATTTGACGAATCAAACACAAGTATATATAAACTCAGGAAATATGCTTAGGATATTCATTCAATTCATTACCTCATTCAATCATTAATTCCTTTCTTCCTTCATTTATTTAGTCAGCCAGTCAGAAGAAATTCTCCAAGTAGCAGACACCAAACTAGGTGCTGGGAAAATAAAGATCATGTACAGGCCACAGGGAGCTTAGAGGCTACTGAAAATAGAATGGATGAAACGACACATGATAACACATTTTTCTTGGGATCTGCTCTTTCCTTCCAAACTTTAAGTGAAGAAAGATTCGGGATACTCCACTCTGAGAGATTTACTGATTGTCTTTTCCTCAGACTGCCCTTTGTTAAAGTGAGATTAGAGGGGGTCACTCTCAATTCCTTTGGCAGAGTTAACATTAAGCTATTATTTAAGGGATGCTTTGTATCTCTGAGAAATAGGAGATTCTTGCTTCCCTTTTTCCTCCTTTCACCAATACTTTCTTTTAATGAGTAGACATTTTAATAACAGTTTTAAAACAGAAAAAATGAGCAGATAGAACCACGAAATCCCATATAACCCCACACATTTTCCCCCATTACTAGCATTTTACATTAAGATGGTACATTTGTTTCAATTAATGAACCCAGTGTTTTTACTAGAGTCCATATGTCAGATTTCCTTGGTTTTTGTCTAACATTCTTATTTTATTTTATTTTATTTTATTTTATTTTACTTCTTTTTCTTACTTTTTTAATTCTAGGATCCCATCTAGGCTACCATGTTACTTTGAGGGTTGTTTGTTTGTTTGTTTGTTTGTTTTGTCTCCATAGGCTCTTCTTGGCTATAACAGTGTTTCACACTTTCCTTGTTTTCAGTGACCTTGACAGTACTGAGGAGTGATGGTCAGTGTCTTGTAGGATCACCCTCTGTTGGAATTTGTCTAATATTTTCCTCATATTTAGATTGAGGTTATGGGTTTGGGGGAAAGAAGAACACAAAGGCAAAGTGCCATTTCACCACAAGGCAAGGTTACTACTCTATCAAAGAGATTTATGACTGCTGATGTTGGCCTTCATCACTCTGCTGAAGTAGTTTTTGTCAAGATGCTCCTCTGTAAAATTACTGATTTTTCTCTTTCCATATTGACTCTCTGGAAGGAGGTTAGTATGTACCATCCTCACTGATGAATAGGGAATCATGCTTCACCTATGGAAGGTGCTGAATCCTTACAATTTTTTTGGCATTCCTCTGCATGGGAGATTTGTCACGTTCTGCTCCCCATTTACTCATTTATTTATATCAGTACTAATTAGTGGATATTTATTTTATACTTTGGGTTATAATCCAGAACTACTTTATTTGTTGTGCTGTTCACATTGTTTCTATAAATTATTTTTTTAAAAATTTTTAATCTTAAAATCATAAACTGTGAATGTATCTGCAGGTCCTTAGTCTTCTTTACCCTCATTAGTGACAATGGGGACATTTGAATGTGTTTTCAGCCAGCCTCTTACAGGTGGGCACTTATTTTCCTTTTATTTTATTTCCCCTTTTTGTTGCCATGAATAATGATGTAATAAATACTCTTGTGACTGATTTTACCGATGTCCATGAGAACTTCCTTGGTATATTTTTAGAAAGTTAGAATTACTGGGTTAAAGGAATCTAAAAAGCTAGGTTTTCTGAAATGTGTTGCCAAATCCTCCTCAAGAATGCTTGTAAAGGGGCCACTTTCACAGATCAGGGACCCAGCCTACAAGTTGGGCCTCTTTTGATTTTACATGCTTACTCTGAATCCAGTGTCAAACCTTCCTTTCATTTTTTTTTTTTTCCATAGCGATAAATTGGAGTTTGACAGTGCTGTTTTTAAAATTAAATTAATTTAAAGGCTCTAAAAATCATCCAAGAAGAATATATATGCTTCTGGAAGCAACTTACCATCCTTCCTGTCCCAGTCTGTCACCACCTTTCTCAGGAGACCTACGTTTCTTACTTTTTAAATAATTGGCAAATGCATGAGATTTCAGATCCAAGGTGGTACTGAGCTGAAGGAAAAGAAGTAACTTGCTTCCTTTTTTCCAGCTGACCTGGAAAATGATAATTTGGTTATGGTATGTGAGGTTCTGGAGGCCGGTGCCCCATCCAATTTCTAGGTCTTGACTTTAGCTCCTTTACTGGAATTTGGAGGCATCTCAGTAGGCCAAAAAACAAAACAAAGCAACTCTATCCTTTTGTCTTCTGAACCTTGGACAAAATGAACTCTATCCACTCGTGAAACAATTAGTTCATTAGATGAAGATTGCATTTCTCAGCATATCCTAATACATCCTAGTAAGGTAACTCATTTCATATCTGATTAGTTCATGTAGGAACAGTAAAGCATGATGGTTTAAAGCTCAATCTCTATGAAAAGACAGACTTTGGTTCAAATACTTTTTCAAGTTCACAGTGTGATATTGGGCATGTTGTCCAGCCTTTCCTAGACCCAGTCTCTTTATCTACAAAATATCCGTAACAGTAATCCTGTGTTTCACTGAGGCACTTAACACAGTGCCAGTCTAATATGTGCTCAATACATATTAGATATATTAATGGTAGGATGACTAAATATTAGCACACCATATGTAATGTTTCCTTTACTTCATTACCTGAAAGCATGTGGTTATAAGCGGAGCTAAAGTCAAGACCTGGAAATTTGACGGAGCACAGGCCTCCAGAACCTCACATGCCATAACCAAATTAACATTTTCTTTACTTTAGAGCAGCATAATGTTCATGTGATCGAGAGGTATTTATTGAGGGTTAATATCATGTATTGATAAAACACTAGGGACAAGCTGTTAATGAGCTGCTCAATGCAGTGTCATTTTCACCTTGGAATAACGGTCTCCAGTTTACAGTTCATGTGCAAATTAGTGTTTATTTTACCTTAGTTAAAAGGAGTAGAAAATGGCAATAACATTCTTAGCGAATCTTTAGATAATAGGGCCTTCTTGTCCCTATGTGATAATAATGTGATAATAATCATGGTAGTAAGGAAATTTAGCAAACCTTATTTTTGGTTCAAACTTTCTATTTCACCATGGATTCTCACTCATATTTTCTTATTTGATCCTCTCAAGAAGCCTTTTATGTACCCATTGTTATCTTTAGTTACAATGAAAAAGCCAAGGCTCAGAAAAATGGGGCAATTTGCATTCAGTCATACAAAAACCTGCCTGTGTCCTTTTACCCTACTTGCAAGCATCATTCTGCTATGGTTGCTATTATCACCAAACCATTTGTAGCTTCTCAATCGGCTCCAACAACTGTAGTGTCAAATACACCAGACTAATAACATAGGCACCGTAAGATTTTTCCCTGAGAGAAACCTGGTGTAGACACTGACCAATACAAAAGGATCATGACTCCTTTTAGATTGCTCAGGAAAAAATGTTTTCCTTTTTCCATAACAGTGAGATTGCTCTTCTGCAGAACTCATGAATGTATCTACATTGTATCCCCATAGGACAGTCTCACATTCCAAGCTCTTTGTATGAATATTTCAACTTGGGGAAATGAAAGCAGCTAGTGGAACAGTCTGAAAATTTAACAAAGGCACTCTTTGCTGGTTTTGTTATTCTGCTTCACTGTCTTCGATTAAAATTGGCCACTGACGGGATTTCCTGAAATGAGGTTCAAGTTAAGAATAATCCCATATATGAGCATTTTAGGAAACTGGTTCTCTCTACCAGTTTCTACTTAAAAACTTAGAATGGCCTGGAATTAAACTGTGGATAATGAGGTTTAAGAAATGCAGGGGAGAAATATAAGCTTTCTCAAAAAGCACTAGTAATGAAAATTCTATTTATGGGCTAATAGTATAGAACTGAAGCACAGTTTCTGCTAGTGTGTGAAGAGCTTTAATTTAACTTCCAATTCAAGTTGGAACTAGGCCAGATGGTTAACAAATATATACTCTGTCTCCAGATAAAATTAATAGGATGCTCACTCCATAAAAGCATAATGACGAGAGAAAATGGAGTAAAAGTCCTTATTTATGGCAATGCTTATTTAAGAAGCACGAAACCAAGGGGGTGGAGGAACAAAGAAAGAGAAAACTTTGCTGTTATTATGTGGTATTTCACAACTGTGAGGACCCACATTCCAAGCAAACTTGATTTAACAAATAGTAACAAAATCAGAAAAGGTTTTTGCAAAGCTTCTTTTGAAATGCACGGCTCCTGAGTGCATCTCCTATGGTCTGAGGAAGCTTTGAATAAGAGAGTTGCTTTGGATTAGTTTTCTTTATTGAGATTTATATCCAAGCTCTATTTCCACATCATATTTGGGAAGACTTAAAAAAAGAGAGGGTAGGAAGGAATTGGAGCTAAAAGCGAAACGTTGTCAGAAATGGCTGATATTTGCAGTTAGCACCATTTATTTTGACTTCCCTACTATAACAGCACAGTGTCAAGAGATTTAACAATAATCTCCATTCTGAAGACCCCTCGAAGATCTGCCTTGCTCCATGACATTCCTCGTGTATTAATATTTAACTGTGCATTTTCAGTAGACCACTTACTGTAAACTAGACTGAACAGCCAGCAAATGTTGCATCACTTACATCATCAACATGGCCAAACTAGGTAGATCCTAAAAAGAATGCTTCAGCCCAGTAGAAAAAGTAGTCTACTAGTGTTTATAATAGAATGGGAGGTAACTCAAAGAATTGGAAGGTGAATCACAATAAATTAGCCTGTACTGAAACTCTAAGTGGAGAAGAATTGGCAGGTAATAACTTAGCAGAAATTACCTGTCTAAACGTGAATACCATTCCAAAAAGGCAATTAGAATTGTTAATAGCTGCCAGCTGAGTATTTAACTCACATGACATGTGGAAGCCATCTGTCACAATGCTTAATACATAGTAAGCACTCAATTAATGATATTAATATTCATATGATGTATTATTTATATTTCATATTATTATTTGATTTATTTGTTTATTATTTTATTATTTTGATTTATTTATTATTTACTTATATGTTATTATTATTATATTAATGATTATTAATATTCATGCTCAGGTGTGTTACATAGCATTCTATTTTTCTCTTTGTAGAATTCTATATACAAATTCCTTTCCTCCCTACTGCCATGGTCCCAGGTGATTAACCATGTTGAAAAACAAAGATACCTCACAGCAAAACATGTAGTATCTTTCCTGAGAGAGCTTTGCTGTCATGATGACCACTATGACCAGGGGTAATAGCATCTTACCATTTGATATACAAAGCAGGGAAAGCAAGAAATTTACTTCTAGAGACATATGGGGACGTTTGTGTGTCCATTTCATTTACAGTGTGGAGATCTAATTTTAGTTGACAAATGATTCATAAATCAATTTATGTTGAATGCATAGTCATATGGAGTTCCTAACAGAGAACAGAAAACAAATAAATATCAGCTAGGATTTTTGCTTTTGAAATAATAACAATAACATAATAATGATTTTAAATTATTTTATTGATTTATCACAAACAGTCCAATGTAGTGTTTAATGGGTGCTAGACAGCATATTGCATATGTGACGTGGATTGTATCATTTAATCCTCACACAGTCCTGTGACTTATGTACTATTATTAATCCCCATTCTATAAATGAGGAAATTTGTGCTTATAAAGGTGGAACAAAATATAGCTGATAAGAGCTCTGTTCTGCTCTGTACTGTGTAAATCTATTATGATAGTTTTATTATTATAATTATAATTTTTATTTATAAAGAATAACATGCCTTAGAAAAATGAACTTGCATTTAAATACTAAAGTTGAGGGACGCCTGGGTGGCTCAGTTGGTTAAGCAGCTGCCTTTGGCTCAGGTCATGATCCCAGTGTTCTGGGATCGAGTCCCATATCGGGCTCCTTGCTTGGCAGGGAGCCTGCTTCTCCCTCTGCCTCTGCCTGCCACTCTGTCTGCCTGTGCTTGCTCTCTCTCTCTCCCTCTCTCTCTGACAAATAAATAAATAAAAAATATTTAAAAAAAAAACAAAAAACTAAAGTTGATTAAGGGACACCTGGGTGGATCAGTCAGTTGACTCTTGGTTTTGGCTCAGGTCATGATCTCATGGGATGGAGCCCCATATTAGGCTTCACCCTCAGCGGGGAGTCTACTTGAAGATTCTCTCCCTCTACCCCTCCCCCCATGCATGTACTTGCTCTCTCTCTCTCTCAAATAAATAAATAAAAACCTTTAAAAAACTACAGCTCATTACTAAAATAATTTCATCTTTTGTTATGATTCCATTTCTTCCCACCCACTGTCCATTTGGGAAGCCTTCAGAAAAGACAGAGGGTGTGAAATCTAAAGCAGTTCATTTAGTATCTTCATAAGAAGTTTCAGGACAAAATGGGAAGTTTTCATTAAAATGCATATGTATTGTTATGTAATCTGTATTTTGCATTTATTCTGTCTGTATATATCACATTATCAGTAATCATCAGGAGGATCATGGCATTCATGTTTAGCAGTGACATAACAAATCTGAAAAAAATCTCAGCATTTAATTAGTAACTGTGAATCTTATAAAACTGCTTGATTTGTTTCCTATTAGTAATTTTAACATTAAATGAAGTGATAAAATATATTTGATAAGACTTCTGTTTTTTAAAAATCTTTCAAAATGTTTGAGTAATTTTTTGATACTTTAGTTGCCCTATTATTCTGATATATGGAGTATAAAATGTAATATCCAGAGGGAATCCTTCATATTGTATAATTCAATCACATAGGTAGCATTTAGACCCAGGCATCCAGAACTATTTGCCGAGTTTTTGTTTTGGTTTGGGTTTTGTTTTTGTTTTTTGTGTTTTTTTTGGTGGGAGGATTGGTTTAAAAGCAGCAGGAAAGTAACTCAAACAAGCCTAAGTCAGGATGGAGGGGTTATGGGGAAAACGGAGGGGAAAAATGAAACAAGATGAGACCAGGGAAGAGGACAAACTATAAGAGACTCTTAATCTCAGGAAATAAACTGAGGGTTGCTGGAGAGGAGGGGGCTGGGTGTTGGACATTGGGGAGGGTATGTGCTTTAAGTGCTGTGATTTGTGTTAAGACTGATGATTCACAGACCTGTACCCCTGAAACAAATAATACATTATATGTTAATTTAAAAAAACGAAGAAGAAGAAAAGGATGTGTTGACTTACAGAAATGTTCAAGAGAGATTTGGGGGATGGTGGGCATCCATCTAGTCATAGTTGTGATCTAGTCATGTGAAGAACACCAAGTTTCTTTCCTTTGTGGTAACTTTGGCTTTTAAAGATTCTCTATTTGGTGGGAAATTGTTGCCCAGAAGTTCTAAGATTCTATTATACTGTCTGAGCAAACCACAGTCAAGAAAGGTTCTCCCTTCAACAGTTCTTCCAAAAGCAGTACCAGAATTGAGTGTGGGTGTCTCTGATAGGTGGCCTTAGTTCCCACAGTTAAATCACAGTGACTATGGTGTACCTGCTTCTAATGGCAAGACCTGAATCTTGTGTTCTTTCCTGAAACCAGAGGTGTAGTCTTCCCAATTCAAATCATATGAAGATAGGAAGCATTGTTTTTTTTTTAAGGACAATCAAAATACAAACCAAAAACAAACAAACATGGGTCCACTGCATATTGAGAATTCAGTACTCTAATTCTTATACCCTTCTTCAGAATTGAAAGTTGTTATATTAGAAGCCATTACACTGAATCTTATAACCTTCTCCATAATTAAATGGTTTAGGGAAGAACACTTATCACTCCAACCCCAAATGAGGTAAGGAAAAACAAAATCTAGAGGGTGTTCTTTTTTAAGTGAGAAACTTACCTGTCTCTGTTCAGCCTTGTGTCTTTTCTATATTTCTTGCCTTTTGCTGTTATGCTGGTATAATTTAGACCTTGTATGTTCCACAGTCATGGCTTTCCACAAGGATTCAACTGCTCAGTTTTGGTCTTGTATTCCACTGATGTTTAATACCACAGAATACCATTTCTATGTCTGTCTAATGGCTCCATGGACATACTATACTGAGAATTATTTAAGGGTTCCTTACAGTTGATACCAAAATTAAAGTAGAAAAAGGGTCAGAACATATTGGGAATTCTAATAAATGGGTTTTCCAAGAAGCAGACCATGAAAGGATAATCTTTTTGCAAGTGATTTGATAGAAAAGTTCTTAGAAAGAACCCTTAAGAGAGTGGAGAAGTGGGACAGGGGTGGGAGAATAGCCAAGGACTTGTCCTTTTTGCTCCCACTTAATTTGGATACTTAAAATGGACATCTACTCTTGTAAAACCACAAATACTAAAGTTATCAGAAGATGATCTTATAACAGCTGTGGGGTCTGTATTGCCTTATGATTAAGTACATAGCTTTTGAGGCAAAGAAACTTGGAAATAGATCCTAGCTCTGCCATGTTTGGTTGTAGGAAAAGCAAATGAAATTATCTGTGCATGTTGCACACATATATAATATGGAGCACATAGTTTGTGGTTAATATTCAGTAGCTATTTTTTTAAAGATTTATTTATTTATTTATTTGACAGGCAGAGATTATAAGTAGGTAGAGAGGCAGGCAGAGAGAGAGAGAGAGAGAGGAGGAGGAGGCAGGCTCCCTGCTGAGCAGAGAGCCCGATGCGGAACTCGATCCCAGGACTCTGGGACTGTGACCCAAGCCAAAGGCAGAGGCTTTAACCTACAGAGCCACCCAGGCGCCCCAGCAGTAGCTATTTTTAAGATATTATTACAATTATTATTATTATTATTATTAAGTGTCAGCCTGACTCAGAGATTTAGATATTTAGTGATGTTAAAAGTTGACTTCTGTCTTCATAATCAAAATAAAGAACTATGCTATAGCTGTGGGAAATATACTCAGTCTTTACTGATTGTTTTTTTGTCTGAATGCTTTAGATTAAAAACTTTTTTTAGTTGATTACTCTGCATATATTTGTCATAAACCTCAGAGATACATTGTCATAAAAAATAATAAAGGATCATGAATTTAGACAGGTGTCAGAACCTCTGTTTTTCTCTTTGTAAATAAATTTTCTTAGAAATTTTTATTACTTTTATTGGAAAATAGAGGTAAGCAGAAAAAAAATTAAAGGCATTAATATTCTTACTACTCACAGATAATAACTTTTACTATCTTCACCTATGCACTACATATATATTTTTTTTTAATTTGGGTGCTAGGGCATATACTATAAAATTCACCCAAATTGGCAAAGATCTTTCCATGTGAATAAATTTTCTTCTAAAACTTCATTTTTATTTGTAGTTTTGTATTCCATAATATGAATTAATAGGAAAGCAGTTATCTGAGGTTAATTGTTGGCAGGACTATGCCATTCTACTGAAATGTCAACCTAAATTTGCGGTAAGTGGCACAGTTTTTTAAAAGGACAAAACTAAAGTTTATCATAATAATTATTTTATTTCGTGTTTAACAAAATACAGGTTATTGATCCTGAGAAAAATAGATAAATCTCACAATGATTGGGGGTTATGTTTTCTGACAAATATATGTGAGCCCAGGTATGTGTGAGCACAGTGGTATATATTGTATATACCTTTGATTCACACAGAAGGATCATCATTGTTTGCCAATAAAAAAATTCCTTGGAGTTCATCAGTTTTGCTTTATTTGAAGCCTCTACTGAGTCACCATCACCAACATTCTGCAGTTTACTGCTCAAACTCCACAGATCCTTGTCAGCCACTTCGCATTTGACTAGATAGTTCCCGCATTATCTTTGTTGACTTGAAGAAATCCGGTAACTTTGACAAAGTTTACAGTCTGGCTTAGCAAAATGATATACTTTTATTATTATTATTAATTTAAAATGTATTTAGAATAGAAACATTTAAATCATCTGTAAATCTATAAAGGAATGCCGAATGACTTGACAGTAGGAAAGGAAAGATGTTAATATAAATAGATTGAGGGTTGATACTACAAAGGATTAGTTTATTAAGAAATACTTTCCTGTCTTACATATACTTTACATAGAGCCTGCATTTCTTTACATTGTGTCTGTAGAAGCAAGGTCTTTCTTACTATGAATTCCTAAATTCATCTCTTATTGTTAACACTTAGGTTCAGATATTTTAAATATATTTTTGCTATTTTAAAGGATATTCATATTAGACTAAAGGTATCAGATATAAGATATTAAGGAACTCCACAAATTCTAACAGGAACAGGGTACAAAATAAAATTATATTTGTGGGGGTTTTTTGCTGTTATTATTTTTGCTTTAGATAAGGTAAAAGTGAGTACATTCTTTTGAAAATCATGAAACCTATACTCCCAGTTTATGTAGGTCTGTTATGTAGTACTGGTTCTCTTAATAATCTAGATTGCCCATCGCTTAGGTCTTCAGTTATCTGTTAGTACCAATTTAACTATAGTGGAATCTGTATTTTTGTCTTAAAATCTGTAAGTATAGAAAAAGCTGGTCTACTCTTAAATGTCACATGCTTACAAAGAATTTTCTGACCACCATATTTACACTGATATAATCTTGTTACTATTTCTGTTTCCTTTTCCTTTTAAAGGACTGTTTCCTTTGTTTCATTTACTGCAATTTACAATTGTATTATTTTTTATTATTTATTCATTGTATGTTTCTCCACTGGTCTTTAAGCAACTCAAGGGCAAAAAACATGTCTATTTTATTCATCGATTTATTCCCTGATTATAGCACCAAGACTTACACATGGCAGGCACTTAATAAAGTGTTATAAATTGCTGGATGAGTGATTGGTGAATGATTGCATGATCTGAAAACTAGTCACAATACAATAGATTGATTAAAATTTTTTCCTTGAGAATTTTTCTTAAGGACACTCTTATTTTATCCTGCTGTCATAAAGACTGTATCATCTTCTATTCTAATGAGGTATAAATGTTTAGTCCAGTTCCTGATATTAGTTGGAGGAGGTTGGATGGAAACCCGTTGCCAGGGAAAGTCAAGTACAGCAAATCCCAAGCTATTCTTGAAATCCCGAACTTTCAACAGGAAGATGAAGGCTTCTATGAGTGCATTGCAGGCAACCTTCGAGGAAGAAACCTTGCAAAGGGTCAACTCATTTTCTATGGTAAGCTAATAGGATTTCAAAAAGTACATGAAATGTTTGGTAATATCCTTCATAGTAAGTAGTGAAAGTCATTAGCATGTTGTAGAAGTGTCATAGGAGAAATAAAGAAGACACATGGCTAGGTTAGGATGCTAACAGGTGGGAATGGCCATTTTTAAAATATAGCTTTAATTCTTTTAATCATGGCCTTTGCATGCTATTGTTTATTATAATTGCCTTGAAAGTATCAGCAGTGTCACATTAAAGCTATAAAAGTTTATAACACAAAGTACCATAGAATCCAATATATTTCCCATAAAACATGCAGCAAAAGCCCATGACAATCTTAATTATAATTCTAAGTAGAATTCACAAAAGCAGGAGAAACATAATACTGAGTGGTAGTTTTCAGTATTTGTTTCCATTTTCCAGATTTTGTCTATTCATATGTAGATAATAGAAAAATAGTCATTACTTCACTTAAAATATATGTTTGTCTCAATTAGCAGAATCTCAAATGAAAGCATATATTATATAAAAATTGTCTTTGTGTCTTCTCTTATCCAGGCCAAAATACACACTTGCTTAAAATTTGCTTCTTTCTTTTACATCAAACAAACCGTAAAATACGCCCCAGAATTATCAAAATGTTTGGTGCTTTTAAGATATTCTTAACTTCTTTGCTAAATTTAATATATCTGTGCTGGAGAACTTTAAGGCTGTATTTATACATGACCAAAAATACTTTCTTATGTAACATGCTTCTGCATGACATGTTTACAATCAATGATAAAGTAATTGGAGAAAATATTTTTTTTCGTAACTGGAAAAGTCTAAGGTATTGTAATTACCTCATAGGAATGGTGATTGAGTATCCTGTGGGGAGAACATATTGTGCCTTGGTTATATTATTTCCCATTTCCTTTAGAATTTCCAATTTTAACCTTGAATGAAAAGTACTATTTTATATATAGAATATGATATCCTACTGATTATTTCTCTACAATTGTAGCTATACACTCACACACACACACATATCTATATATGTATGAAGTTTTAAGAAACAATCTTTCGAGGGGCGCCTGGGTGGCTCAGTGGGTTAATCCTCTGCCTTTGGCTCAGGTCATGATCTCAGGGTCCTGGGATGGAGCCCCACATCGGGCTCTCTGCTCGGGGGGAGCCTGCTTCCCCTTCTCTCTCTGCCTGCCTCTCTGTCTACGTGTGATCTCTCTCTCTCTCTGTCAAATAAATAAATAAAATATTTAAAAAAAAAAAAAGAAACAATCTTTCGAATCTAGTATCTGTTGTAAATAAAATAGTTAAGGATGTGACTGGAAGTATTTTAGTGACACCAAAGTATTACAGGCATTGGCTAGTTTTTAATAGATACTTCATTTTTCTATTAAATAGCCAAAGATATATCTAAATGATTAAACAGAAAATGAGGGTATCTTTAAACCAGAAATTAATAATAAAGTGCCTCCTCCCACATCTCTACAAAAACTGTTAACTTACACAATAGATTTTACAAACATATATTCATGTAATTTTTAACAATAGTAAGAGGTAGGAATACATGTCATTAGTCATTTAATGAGTCCAAATGGTCCTTGTGGAATAATAATGAATAATTGGTCAATAAGACAAATATTATGTTTCTTGCTCACCTATTAATTTATTTGTCATTGTACTCCCAAAGGAATAATTCAGTAATTGACTCGATTATCTGAGAATTGCATAAGACCTGAATTTTTTAAGAAAAGAATTGGTTTTATTATATTGCTGTGTTTAAGTTATAATTCAGAACACTATCCCTCTATATTATGTCTTTGTAACTTCCAAAAGAAATCTTAAAGTATTAATATCATTATAGAAAATGAAACATTCGGAGAAGTTAAATGATTTTCCATAACCATTCAATAGGGAAAAAAAGTAAAATCTAAAATCCAAGCCCATATATTTGACCTGAAATCCTATGTCCTTCCTTTCATGCATTTACTATGTAGTTGAAGATTTAAAACTTTGGTCTTCAGAATCTGAAGCATCCAAAGGGTTTACATATTAAATAAATAAATGTGTTTTAAAGTTATAATTACTGCATTAAACAACAATCCATATATATTTCATACTTTTATAAGCTATATGAATTTTATGTGAGTATGAATTTCTTCTCCCAGGCCAAACATGTGTTAAAACAATTTCTTTTTTTTTTTAAGATTTTATTTATTTATTTGACAGAGATCACAGTCAGCAGAGAGGCAGGCAGAGAGAGAGGAGGAAGCAGGCTCCCTGCTGAGCAGAGAGGCCGACACAGGACTCAGTCCCAGGACCCTGAGATCATGACCTGAGCCGAAGGCAGAGGCTTTAACCCACTGAGCTACCCAGGCGCCCCGTTAAAACAATTTCTAAACAATCATCTACAATTCATAAAATTTTGTTAATATTCAGAAGCATGATTCAATTTCATCCATGCATCTACTTCTAAGCCTTCCCTTGATTTGTCCCTTAAAACTGTGATGAGCATGTTCTGAAACTGGAAGTCACCCTTATTTCCACAGATGGTAATCCCAGGCTTAGTTTTTACCACAGTGAGACATCATGATTCCTTCTCCTCAATGACCAGCTCCCTAAAAGTCCTTTTATCTTAGTGGAACCAGAGATTGTGGTGGGAAACCCCAGGAAGTCGGACATACTTGTCTAGCATTTCAAAGACTCTCAGTCCCACTTCTTACTTCAGCGACCGCTACAGTGAGCAGCTCCATGTTTTGTAGGTGTAACCTGGACCAGAATCTCATCTCAGGTGCCACAGGAAGTCCATCTTGCTTCCCCCAAGCTTTCTTTGTTCTCAGGAGCCTGCTCAGCACTTAAGCATGCACAACCTATGTATGCTTATACATACTGTCTCTACAGGAGCCAGTGAACAAATTCTTCCTCTTCCTTTCCCCGGGTAGGCAGTTATAAAGACCCCTTAGAATGTCACAGAAGCTAGAGTAACAATGGCCTATCCTGGCCAACTCAGTAACTGATCCTTGCATTGCCTCCTTCCTTTCTTATTGACTATTCCTTTTCCTAACCCCCTATCTTAGAGCTGACATTCCCAAACAGACAGCCTGAATACAACCCCTTGATTTAGGATGTGCTTTCAGGGTTCAAATTTTGGCTTCTGTATTTTTTTGGCTATGTCTTCTTGAGCAGGTTACCTGAAATCCCTGCAAAAATCCTCTACAAATATTGGAGGGGGAATTACCTGCAATTAGATATATAAAACATCTAGCTTGTAATAGCCTGCAGTTCCAAAGGATATTTCATTTACTCTTACATATCTGAGGCCAGACCTAAATAAAAGAGAGGGATTAAATGACATAGCCAGGCAGCCCCATATCATCTTTATGGAAGAAATATTATTTTTTAAACATTTAATCTGTACCCCACCTTTTTGTGTCAGTGGTAGTAAGGATATTACCACCTTATACATAAATGGCACTTTACTATAAATGCCTCAGTACTCATTGCCTGTCAAAGGTTTTATCTAGGGTTAAAAAAAATTGGGCTGTAATCCTACTAAAATGTGATGAGACTCATATTTGAATTGTACTTCAAACTGAATTGTAATTATATCTGATATAGATACACTTATTTTTAGTTACAACATTTCAGACCAAATATAATCAAAGGCCTTTTGCTCACAGTGGGCTCAGAATTGGTATAGATTTTCTAACTTGACCTATCCACTAATATTTACCATTAAATTATTCTCTGGCCTTGTTCTGCATTTGAACTTTTTCCCACAACCCCCAAGTTGCTGTAAAGGTGCATCAAAATGACAAGTGGCAAATATTTATCTTACGCCAAAGGACCACTAATATTTATATCAAGACTTCCATCACTCCACATTGAGGCTTCTGTATTTCCCTTCCATCAAATCATGTGTTTGCAGCACTGTTGGGTCCAGTAGGCCTTGTCCTTCTGCTTTGTACAGACCTTGGAATGTTGCACAATATTTTGGATAATTGACTTATCAAGTAGTTGTTCTTGTCTGTTTTTGAAACAGCCCCACCAGAATGGGAACAAAAAATCCAAAATACATACCTGTCTATCTATGACAATTTGTTTTGGGAATGCAAAGCTAGTGGAAAGCCAAATCCTTGGTACACCTGGTTAAAGAATGGTGAACGCCTCAATCC
The DNA here is from genome assembly GCA_003697995.1 of Taxidea taxus jeffersonii. Classification (NCBI taxonomy): domain Eukaryota; kingdom Metazoa; phylum Chordata; class Mammalia; order Carnivora; family Mustelidae; genus Taxidea; species Taxidea taxus. The sequence goes on along the minus strand of ML107440.1, from coordinate 101,427 downwards.
AGAGGTAAGTGTCGATGCTGATATTAAAAATTCACCTATTCTCCTAGGGAAATTTTGTTACTACCAGCAACAACTAATGTTTTTGGAATGTTTAGTTGGTGTTAGGAAATGTAGTATACTCTTCATATATACTAATTTATATTGTATTTAAATAAAAGTAGCTATTAATATTATCTGCATTGTTCAAATGAGAAAAATTAAGGGTAGAGAAGACAAGCTTAGGGTTACACACTAGTCAGTGACAGATTCACATCCAGCTATCACCATCATCATCATCCTAATTAACATCCACCAAAGTCTTGTATGTTCCTGGTCCTGTGCACATTTTTTTCTATGCATTATCTTATTGTATCCTCATGACAATTTTGTAAGAGAGATGTTAGTATTATTTCTTCTATAGATGATGAAGATTGGTTTCAGAGAGGTTAAGTCACTTGCCCAAAGTCACACAGTAGCTAGTAATTGTTGGAATTTGTATTCTAAACATAGTCTGATTCCAGGATCCAAGCCCTTAAACATTATCCAGTGTCTTGCTTTTCTGAAAACTAATGACTCTAAACCCATAGGAAGTGGAGAACTGAGGCAGTTATCTACATTTTTTGGTCTAAATTATACTTTTGTTCTACAGTATACTGAAAATGAGACAGATGTTTTTTCATCAAATTATCCAAATAATTGTGTTAATTCTCCCTTTTACTTTGCACTTGTAGGCACAGCTAGGGACACAAAGAACATCTGGTATTTAGAAGCTGAATATAATTCTGTTCTTTGTTTTGGTTTTAGTGGAATTTTCTTCCTGAATACCTTTTGCATAGAGCATTTTCTGTTTCCTCCAGCCTACTTTTATTATCTTTAAAGGATGGTAATAGGTATACTGAAATATTTTTTTAAATTATATTTGCTCTATTAAACTATTTCATTATGTGCACTCAAAATTGTATTTCTATACTCCAAATGGGACTCTGTAACAGATTTTGGCTGTTTAAGCATACTATGGCAGGCTGCAGAAAAGGAGAATTTAGCTTCTCCAACTTATGACTCAATTAAAACATTATGAAGTCTTCACATTTCAAGTCTTTTGGAGATCTTATGATGGAAAGCCGAGGGAATTTCTAACCATTATATTCATGTCTAGCGTTATTATTGACCATATTTTCTAGAATAATTGGAATGATACAATCTTCCAAATTATTTTATACACCTTATAATAGAATGGTAACATATACTCTATGCAGACAATGCCAATTTTCAAAGAAATGAGATAACATAAAATATACTAACCATTAAAATTATATGAAGGATGTTTCTTTTTTTAACTTCAAAAAGCTGCTCAGAATCTTACAGGATATTAAGTTTCATCTTCATAGACATCAGCTCTCATACACAAAAATATTCTATCTTGTAGATGTGCACAAATGTTTAATAATGTATTCTGGTTAAGAGAATGCCTACATTAACATACTAGCATTTTTACATGACTTTACTTTTATTAGGAAAGAATTCAAATAGAAAATGGGACACTTACCATAACTATGTTGAATGTATCAGATTCGGGTGTCTACCAGTGTGCTGCAGAAAACAAATATCAGATAATTTATGCAAATGCAGAATTGAGAGTATTAGGTAAGTCATTCATTTATAACCAAAAATCCAAAATGACATTTTAGCAAGCTATGATTATACATAATATGAATCCAATTTTTCTGTAAATTAGAGATTGTTTTACCTTGACATAATGGGAAATGTCTAAATTAACTTATAAAATGCAGATCATAATTATTATTCTACTTGAGCAATACATTAGGACTTCCAGAGTAGCCCACTGTTGGGTACATCCAAACCAGAAAAAGTCTCTTCCAAAGCTGATCCCAGCACATGATGTTTTGAGTACAGTTCAAAATTATCCATTAGAAATGTTTTCATCTGGGGTGTCTGTGTGGCTCAGCCTGTTAAGTGTCTGCCTTTGGCAGGTCATGATCCCAGGGTCCTGGGATGCAGCCCCACTTCGGGCTCCCTGCTTTGTGGGGAGTCTCCTTCTCTCTTTCCTCCCTGCTCATGCTCCCTCTCACTTCACTATCTCTCTGTCTCTCTTTCTCAAATTTAAAAAAAAAAAGTTTTCATCTGCCAATTAAGGAAAAGAAAAGAAAATCTCAATTTATAATGATTTAAGCAGGTATTTATTTTTTTCTCTTAACAAGAAGTTCAGGGATGGTAGCTGAGCCATAGGACTGTGATTGATGATGTTCTTCTTTATACTTTCCCCTCATATGTATAGCCTTGAGGGGATGACTACTATTGCTACAGAAATAAAGTCCCTACTTAAGGGAGAAGAGGAAGATAGGGACAAAAGTGACCAAATTTATCCCTCTCATTAGAAAATGCAAAATTGTCTTCCATCCTTACAGTAAAATCCTTCTATGCCAATGACTAGAACCCTGCCACATGATCACCCAGACCTCAAAGAAATCTGGGCAGATAAGTCCCGGTAGTGAAAAATTGGGGATAGAAGCAGTTTGAGAATGATAATCTAAGTGGTATCTGTTACAATAAATAACCATTAGTGTCTTTAATCACAAATTTTTCTTCATGGTAGGAAAAAAGGAGAGGAAAGAGAGGAAGGATCAAGCAAAGAGGCAAGGTTTCAAGAGCTTTTGGACGATGGCCATTGATTTGTTTATTCTTTGAACCACTACTACTTATTGAACATTTATGTGTACTATGCACTAAAAATATAATTGTCAATACTTAAGTGATCTTTACTTTCATAGAACCTATAGGTTCACTGAGAAAAGAAAGCTAAATTTTAAAATATGATTATTATGTCAATAATTGAGTAGTTGTTGCCAGACTTCATGGCAAGTTGAATATAACCCTAAATTGAGGACATTCTCTTTAAGCTGAGATCCGAAAAGAAAGCACACACAGGTCGGTGGAAGGGCAAAGAAACAATACTTGAAATGCCCAGAAACAAAAGAGTATAGCATATCTAAGAGAATTTCCGCTCAATTAGACTTTAGACTAGGGACGGGGATTAGACACATGGGTTCCCGCATTCATGAAGCTGAAAAGACTCAGGTGCCAAGCAGTCTAATAATTTCTCACTCTCATGAACTGGTATTTGTTCAACATTTATCGAATGGGGACAAAGTTGAAACTGACAAAGACTTTTTTTCTTTTTTTTTTTTCTGTTCAGCCTGCCTGCTTCTACAGAAGGCAGAGTATTTCCATTTTGCTGGTTAAAGGTTTGCCTGAAGAAATCTGACATAGTGATAGAATATTCCTGATTTAATTCATTGCTATTCTGTATTTCATATTTAGGATCATTACTTTGACTGGAATAGATTTGGTGATTTCCCTAATCAGGGTTCAAATCCCTCTTCTGTCTCTTATGAACCGTCTTCACCCTCTTTACTATAAACACTGTTAAGAATGTGACTCTTTGTAACTTGCTTCTTCCCTCAGTCCAACTGGCTTGTGTTAATGCCAGTGACTTGCACCAAAACAAAAATAAATTACATTTGTTGAATACATATTCTGTGCCAGGCGGTATGCTATACTTCACAGATATTATATCATTTAATCTCCATAGTAAATTTCTGAGGTGATATCTGTTGTCATCTTCATTTTTCAAATGAAAATAGAACTCCAAAATGCCAAGTTGGTAACTGGCCCTAGAACAGCGTGAGCAAAATAGCTTGAGAGTTCTGGGTACAAATATTAAATTTTGTCTCGTATACCACATCACATTACCACATGTTAAGTAAGTACGTAACTTAACAATTTTGTTTTTAATTTTGTTTTTAGCCTCAGCTCCTGATTTCTCTAAAAATCCCATTAAAAAAAATTCAGTTGTTCAAGTTGGTGGGGATATTACTATTGAATGCAAGCCAAATGCCTTTCCTAGGGCAACTCTCTCCTGGAAAAGAGGAATGGAGAGCCTGAGACAAAGCAAAAGGTAAATAAAGCTCTTTTGTGTTATATTTTGAACTATTTTGTGGTACAGTGTCTTCTAAAATTCTTTCCCTTATGATAAACTTAAAACTGGGTACTCACAGATACTAAACATCTCCACATGGTAGCCAAAACTAAAGAACCTTATAAACTTAAGGCCTATTTGTATAATTTTGTTGCAATATATTTAGTGCATGAGCTTGTGATATATTTTTAAAAATCCTTTAAGACCTTTTTCTATATTCAGCTTGAAGATTTTTCCTGACCCAGCCTGCTGAGAAATCAGTGAGAAGAGCATTACACAAAAGAGAGAGACACTTATATTCACACACCTGGTGTTGTGGTTTTTAAATAGTCACACAGGTGTTCGCCCCATGACAAAATGAATTCACCACATGAAAAAAATGTAGAGAGGTTCCTATAGAGAAAGAAGAGAGGTTTTCGTCTATTCTGGATGTGATTGAGAAATCCTGGATCAGCACTGGCATGTGTTCTAGGAGAGTTTAGATAGAGCAAAACAGGTGTTTTTCTCTACTTAGAATATATTTCATTGAGTTGTACTATAGAACCTTGTATACCTACCTAGAGATGACTAGTCGGTAGTTGAGCTCTATTGTAATGATCCATGTGCGTTACTGTGTGATCAGATGCACTGTGGAATGAACCATTGTGCTGAAGATGTGAAAACATTTCAGTGAGCTCTTTGCTGGCATTATATGCACCATTAACTCACATGCGTACCTGATCAGGAAGGTAGCATAAACAAACAAGACAGGCCAGGTAAAAGAAGGGACAGCTGAAATGTGATGAGAAATGGCAGTCTGCCAGTCTTACAAGACAAGGCTGTGAGAGTGGCCAGGAGAGTGAGTACACCAAAACTATATAGTCACTCCAAATTCAGGCACATGTTGTTTTGTGCGGGGGGTAGAACCTCAGACAGGGTTGTAGAACACAAATATTTCAAGAAAAACTAGAAACCTGGGTGTTGGCATTGGATTTTCTGAGCCAGTAAAAATGCCCAAAGGCTGGGTACAGGGGCACCATCTTGTTATTTCTGATCTAGGATTGCTTTTATGGTCAAGGGAGAGAGAAAAGGAGGTTAAAACAAATGGTGCTGATTGTATAGAGTACTATCAGAGTTATATCTAGTCCCTCAAAGACCCTCTCCTGACATGAGAAGATACACAAAAGAAAGACCTTTCTAGAGCACTCTCTTCCCTTATTGTCTTCTGTCTCCAGTGGCCTCTATAGCCTTACACTGAAGCTTTTCCCAGGACAGGGATTTTGTCAAATTTATCTGTGCATGCCATGTGCCTTTGGCATAGAACCCAAACTCAAAAATATCCGTGGAATGAATGAATGTGTCAAAAAAAGTATGAATATGTAAGGTGTCACCAGCTTTAGAGAAAAGCTCTTCTAGAGGAGACCCTTGAGACAGAAGAACAGAAGCTTCGAAGTTAAGGAGAAAGGACAGATGAAGGGAAATCTGTTGCCCTGGCCCTGACTGGGCTCCTTCCTTGGTGCAGACAGGCCAGGAGATCATTGCAAGCATTCTCAAGGGCTTTGGATGTGGATTCCTCTTAGATGTTTCCTCTTTGATTCCTGAAATCTAACTGAGGCTTGAACACACCGTGGTAGAACCAGACAACTCAAGAGATAGCATAGTATCAAACAGCTGCCTGTACTGAGAGTTGAGATAAATTGATTACTTTGTTTCCTAAAGTGACTGAAGGTCCACAACTAAGCAGGAGAGACTGCTCTTTACTTTCTATAACCTTTAAAAACTCAAACACAGTATATGTGGGGAGGAGAAAGAGAGAGAAGAGGATTGGGACAAAATAAGAAAAAGAGAGGAAAAAAAGTTTTGTAGAGTACGAGGGAAACTGCTTTTAAAATGGCTTTTCGGGTTTATGTTTTGCTTTGCCTCACATAGGATGAATTTGGGATCTCTTTTAGCCTGTGAATAGTCACTTACAGCATATCAGATTAAGCATTGTCTCACTATAATTAAAGGAGTGATCTGTGAGATTTCTATTCACAGATGTTTCTTCTGTAATTCTGTTCTCTCACTGCTATAGGACTTCATTACAGGTTTCAACAAAAGAAAATAAACAAACAAACAAAATTATCTCCTGAACATGCATCTAAAAATTGGGAAAAAAAATAAAGTTAAGCCCCAAAACATGGTAATTGCAGATGTATATCTTTGCCAGTTATAGATTACCTTAAGCAGTAATTTGCAAAGGTCACACAGCCAGTTTGGTGAGACTTTGTGTCTCTGCATGATTTCTGTGCTGTCCCCTCTTCTATTGCCTTCTGACCTGATGGTTTCATTAAGTGCATGGTTTCATGCTGCGTACTGGGAAATGCAGCACCTGGGCTTCAGTTTGTGTTGATTTAATGGCTTTTTTGTCATCTAATCATAGCGATTTCCGAAGACGTTCAAGGTAAAAATTAAAGTTGTGATAAAAAGAAAAAGAAGGAAAGAAGGGAGAGAGCTAGGAAGAGAGGAAAGAAAGAAGGAATTTTATAGAACTAGGTCCTAAACTCAAAGACAGAACATTGAGTCCCAATATACATTTTTAAATGCCACACCACACTGCTTATTTCACTTAAGCAGAAAAATAAATACAATTCCTACCCTCTCATATCTCGTTAAAACATGACACAGTTGTATACATAGAAAGATTTAAAGAGTCACAAATGGAAAACTACTTAAATATATACAATGATTCCAAGTAGGAATAATTTTTAGTTCTTGACCTTGGAAGTACCCATGTGGGAAAATGCACATTTTTACTTGCTGTTATAAAACTTCTAAATGGTCCTGTCTACTTTGAAATTTCATTGTCACTAACTCTTGCTTTCAATAAAGCGTAACTACCTAGAGATTGTTGAAAGGACTCTAAAGAAGCCTATTCAAAGTAATCTTACTGTATTACCTACTTATAAAAAAAATAGTGGCAATATGTATATTTTTACAATTTCCTCCACTCTTACATGGATTGAGACAGCATACATCACCTAGGTAGGAAATGATAAAGCTTGGACTCTATGCCCATCTCTGTTGCCAGATTTTTTCCACGCAACAGATAATGGAGAACATACTTGATTCTTTATTTTTTGAAGGGCTGTTTTCACATGGTTTAACCTAATTTCATGTATTGGTGATTCAAGTCAAGCAACAATTCTGAGAGAAATCAACATGTTTGTAATTGGTCTGTGTGCAACAATTGAGGTTTTGACTGTTTTATGATTTCTGTCTTTGTAAGTGCCTGTATTCATGGCATGCTGTCCAAGGAGAAAAGTTTTCCTACAACTAAAAATAGGTGAATAGCATTACAGAGTCCAAAGCTGCCTGGTTTCCTGCTGGGAATGTATGGTCTTATGACATCCACCTCATTCTTTTGGTACTACAAGTTATTTAGCAATAGCATCTGTAGTAGCAAAGGTATGTTCTTAAGGGGAAAACGGGGGTATATTGCAAAGAGCCCTACCCTGGGAGTTAGAAAACAGGGATTTTGATCCCAGTTCTATCACTGATGAGTGACTTGACCTTGGATAAAACCACTAGCATAATCTTGGTTTTTGGGGGTTTTTTTTTGTTTTTTTTTCTTTTGAGGTTGCTATTTTCTGGATTTATTTAAACATTATCCCCATGCAGTGACTGCCAGAATAGAGATTATATATTAGAAATCAATGTAAAACATTAGTGTGCCAGGTTAAAATTGCAGCTGCTATCACAGTTATAATTTTATGTATATTTCACCGATTTCCTCAGGTGACCAAGGGATTGAGCCAGACAATTGTAATTGCTGTAAATTGTCAAAACAGACAAAATGATCTGATTGGATGGATTCACAAGTTAGAGAGCCCCGACATCTGAACCGTAGCAAGACAGTGTAATGAGTCCCACTCTCCTTAACCATCACAAGCCCAGCACCCAACTCCAACCTGGCATATAACAGACATTCAATAAATATTTTCTGTGTTGCTAAATCAATGAAAGTTAAAATTTACTTTGCTTTGTTTGTATCTACCTGACTTAAGACAAAACTTACTTAATAATTAATAGGCCCATGATGTGCTCATTCATTCTATGAATATTTAATGAACTCCTTTTATGTTCCAAATACTAAACTAGGTATTGTGAGTAAAATGTTAAGCTAGTCAAAAATGTGACACATATTCTCCTTCCATAAGAAAAAAAAAAATTTTTTTTAAGTTATTGGGAGTCAGAGGATCTGGGTTCAAGTCCCAACCCTACTTCTCATATAGTTGGTAACTTCTAGCAAGACCTATAACTTCAGTAGTCCTCAGTTAAATCACTTGAAAAATGGGGAAAATGGTACCTGTCTCTCCCATATGGTTGTATGACACTGAAAAGACAGCACGTGTGGAAAGGCTGGGTGATCTGTATACTCTCCCACCATTGGCTGCCTTTATTGCTGTGATCCTAATCTTTATGTAAATCGCAGTTATACGTTCTTACCTCTTCCAGCCAAGGTAAAAACCACAAACTTGACCACAGAAAGTCAAGATGAATACAGATTAAGCTTATTTCTATAAGGCATTCTGGGCGACTGAGGGAATCAATTCCACATCTGCTAAGTTTGATTAATCACTTCTTTTTTTTCCTTGTGGATCCACTTAGCAAGTGAACTGACAGCAATCAAAGGCCTAGATTTATCTCCTTGTGCTCTGTGACTGCTGGCTGCCTGTTCAGGGCTCACCTCCTGAATTTAATAGGAAATGTTAACCCACTGGACAGACAGCTCAAAGTTGTCCCCTGACGGGCAGTATTAAATACAATGCTTAAATCATCTGAGATTTGGTCAGAGTGCACAGTCTCTGAGAAATAAAAATAAAGAGATAGAGTGTTTTTCCTATTAATGAAAGATAGCTGAATTAATAAGTAATCCACCACATTTCTTCCTCATCTGTCAGAAAAGAAAAAGAAAAGAAAACATCCACCACATTTCTCATTTCCCAAGATAAAATAAAATAAAGCAAAACAAAATAAAATAAAATCCAGTTATATATCTGACAAGTGGTCATTAGTAAAGAAATTACTTTTTTTAGTAGTAACTAAAATTAGTAATTAGTAACGAAATTATTTTTTTCTATATGTCAAGCAGTATATCAGATACTTTATATATCTCCAAGTTAAAGTATACTTCTTTTCTTCCCTTTTCTTTTCTTTTTTTAAATTGTGTTAGGTTAGTCACCATACAGTACATCATTAGTTTTTGATGTAGTGTTCCATGATTCATTGTTTGCATATAACACCCAGTGCTCCATGCAATCGGTGCCCTCCTTAATACCCATCACCTGGCTACTTCTTTTCATATGCAGATACATTTCTGAGGAGCACGGTTGTCACATAGTTACATATGGTTATGTTTCTACCACTTTTACCTTAGTAGTCTCAAAGAGGTATATACAAAGATGCTTTCAAATTTACTAAATATCAAGCTGAAAAGTAGAGGTTCTGTCTCGTGGCATTTGTTCTCCGAATGTGGTCATATTTCCCCAATTGGATATGAAAAAACTGCTGAGTGCCCTAGAACCAATTCTATTATCTCTATCCACTTGGGGTTGCAGAGACAGACAGAGAAAGAGAGAGAGACGGTGGGGAGAGGTGCAGAGTTACAAACAGACCTTCTCAAATCCATGAATCTTGTGTGCTTTATCCCTTAATAATGATACTATTAAATCCTATGTGGCCCTGGACCCTTGGTACAGTGCATGTACTTTATGGGAGCGTATGAACCCCTTAGATAGCATGGAATCTAGTGGTGCTTATTCAGTACTTTTGCCTTCTAGCCCAAAATTTAGCAGGCCCACTTCCATGTGCATGCCACTCCAGCACCTTGAGACCTCCCTCCTGAACACAATGGTCAGCTGTGGGAAAGGGGTGGGGGGGAGCAAGGGGAGTTGAAATATGGCAGTGAGTCAGTGGAGAGAGGAAGACGAGATGAGAGAGAAAGAAAACAAAGAAGGATGAAAGAGAGGAACGGGGTGTTCTCTGTGCCAAGAAAGAATTGATGGTTACTGAGCAAGTCATTTGATCTTTATTCTCTTCATGAGTAAAAATGTACCCTTGGGAGGACCTATTTGAAAGCCCTTAGCAGAGTGACACAGAAGATGAGCAGAATAAAAATTAGTTTGTCTTCTTTCCACTTTTTTGCTAAATGAGCTAGACACAGTAGTCCCTTTGGTTACATAGCCCATTGCCCAAAACTTTGCTCCAATTCCTCTTTCTCCTTGGAGACTTTTCATGACCATCTTACCTTGTGGGGCATCAGCTAATGGGGGTCCGTCTGCCTGAATATAAGGGAGCCAGTTATATGATGTTCCCTTCCTGTATGACCTTTCTCTATGTATCTTTCACTGCCTGCTTTCTAAATCACCACTGTTCCTTTTCCTTTTACCTTTACCCCCAAGTGCTCAACCTTAATAAAACATCGCCTCCACAAGTCTATTCAATGCAACTTTAACCAGAACATAGCATCCAGCAAGCAGGCTTCTCCATCTCTTCCTCCTCCCTGCAAAGCTTCCTAATGAAACAAGCAAATAAACCTAATTTTATTTTGTATCACCAACTACTTAATGTAATAGTGCTTAGTACATCAGGTAGCATGAGTATCAAATAGGCAAATGAACCATATGTTCCCATGTTTAAGGAAGAATGACAGTCTGCATAATGCCAGGCTTATTACAATCTCCCTTCTGTGCTGCTTCTTTGTAATAAAATTTTAAATTGTTCATACTCAACTCCTGAGAGCCTTGTTAAGGTGAGCCTTTCCAAGGGAATACATGCTGAAGATGTCAAGAGCCATCTGATACTTTTGCCTCTGTCACGCAAAGATTTAACAAGCTAAAATCCTGTGTGCCCCTGTCAGTCTTGCCCTCATTTTTTCCCCCTTGCCATCCAAACCTCCTTTCTTTATCCCCACTGGCCTCCACCCATCTGGAGCAGTGACCCTTTAACACAATGCGTGCAAAACCACCTGCCTGCCATGGTCAGAAAAAGCTCCGGTTCATTAAAGATGTAAAGCCTGCCCTTAAATTCAGCCTGCCCAGCTGGGTGTGCGCTCTTTTACACTACCGCCTTGGGTTAGACTATTATTGCTGTAGTTCTCTATTTAAAGTGTTTTAATGATGGGTAATAACATCCTGTAGCTTTAAACCAAGGGCAAATATGACAAGTGAAAAAGTTCACAAATAAATAGCATTTTATATTCTTGTACTCAGTGTATCTTAAAACGAGAAATTCATAAGCTTCATTATGGAGTTGCTTTGAATTCATAGTCTGTATCAGTAGGCTTCAAACTTGATCATGCATAAGATCCTTGTGAAAAATGCAGCTCTCAGAGCTATGTCCAAGATTTTCAGTCAGTAAGTAGGAAGCAGGGCTGAGGGATCTGCATTTTTAATATAAGTTCATGCCCTCTGCTCTCAAGAGAAGCCGAGAGTTTTGAATAACCCTTAGAAAAACACTGATTTGATGCAGACACATCATTTGAAAAATAGAAACTTCATTTTATCTCCTTTCCCCCCAGAACTTTGCTTCCTATATTAAAATGCCTGATTCTTCATCTTATCTCACTGCCAAGGAGATATGAGTCCTCAGTTCAGCTACTTTTTGAAAATATGACTCTAGTTCCTTGGAATAATATCTACTTACTTTAGCGTTTGCTTCTAAATTCTGAGTGACATTTATATCTTCCAAAGTTTACATAAATATTCAACAGCAATAATTTTGTAGACAGAAAAGGTCAGTTATTAGTGCAATTTATACAAATGACCTTTTGTTCTAGTTTGACTTTTGAGGAGAGATCTGATTACTTGATTTGCTTAAAGTACAATGCTCCTTGCTTAGAAAGAAAACGTTTGCCCTACAGGTAGGTCTGTGTTACACCCTCACCCCTTCACAGATGTGGATGGGCATATGGAAAACAAACCAACAGAAATAAATAGGAGGGATAGAATCGCTGTCTTATAGAGATTTTGATCCAGTTGAAGACATAAAAACCAAACCACTTATGTAAAAGTCCCTCTTGTTGATACCTTCACAATGAAGAGTCAGGCTTGTCGGAGCATTATTTTAGTCACTGACTATTATTTCCCATTTTCCTTTATCTTTTGTTCTTTTTTTCCCCACAGTAGAATTGTGTTTGGGGTTCAGGGGGAGGTTTGTGTTTTTGTTTTGCTTCCAAATGAAACTTATGCTAGAGCCCATTTCATAAAACAGGCTAAAACTGAACCAGTCTGGCTCCCATCCTAGAGGGAAAACCAGAGCCCCCCTCCACGCCCCGCCCACTCCCCCTGTCTCCACCAGCTGGCTTCCTCCCAGCAGCCCTTGGTGTGCCCCAAGAACGCCCTAGATCTCCTGAGAGCACAGTTAGAGAATTGCTGATTTGGAGTGACAAATCTGATTCTCAAGTGTGACTTGTCAAGCTATTCATTTATTTATAAGCACAGTTGCAAACCAATTTGACAGGCCTTGTGAAAAAATTCTGGGTTTATAAATGTGAATGAGCTCCAAGTCTCATGGGGGAAGCAGACAGGTCAACAGCTCCAGTGCAGTGGGGTGTGTGTCATCACCGACAGAAGATGGTGAGGACTGACTCAGCTACAGGAGTTCAGAAAGCCTTCAGCAGGTTGGAGGCACTTGCAGGGTATGTAGGAATTTTTCCTACAAAACAGAAGTGGGAGGACCTGGTTTTTTATGTGGGCTGTCTTACTGCATAGTCAGTGTCATACATGATGCCGGGTGAAAGGTTTGGATAGGTACCTACCTCCCTCAGTGCAGGATATGATTCCTCTAAGTACAGACACAAATCATTTTGTGAGCCATCCAATGGTAGATTCTCTGACTGCTTAGGGATGTTTAGACACTTAATTATACACATTTTTTTTCTTTATATCTTAGATTAAATTACCCAATACAGCCAGAAATCTGTCCTTCTCATTGTTGATCCTAATCTCATCAAATAATAATCATAACCATAGTAATAATATCAATTTATAGAACCAGTCATGGATGAATAGTGTGTTAAGATCTCAGATACATCATTTCATTTACTTTTTACAAGATGCCTATGAAGGGAGTATTAAATTTATAGGTATTTTTAGGTAGTTAAAACTAAGGCTTAACAAAGTTAAACATCACACCTATAATCACACAGCTAGTGAGTAGCAGAAATGCATTCCATTCCAGGAGGCTCTGACTCCAAATCTCTGTGTAATCTTCAACACCACAACGTAATCCTTTAGTTTAGTTTTCCAAAGTCATGTAGTTCCCGTCTATGGAGCTAAAAGCAGACCATCATACCATACCCATTATTTGTTCATTTTTGTTGTTGTTGCTTAAACTACAACTCTTCCCAAAACAGTGGTATATACAGTCAAATCCTATTTTTACATCAATAAAAAGTATAGGATAAGTCTATATTTTGTCATAGTACTGATAGATGGAGTCTTAATTCACAACAATAAAATAAATCAGTCCTCTTAGTGGCTTAGCTTCCTACACCTACAATATTCAAATGACAGATTGGATTTTTAACGTAACATACAATATAATTTTTGGTGACATATAGACATAGATATGAAAATTTAATAAATAAGGATAAACTCCCTAAGCTCCATGAAGGACTTGACCTAGGTATGAAATTATGTTTTGCAATTAGGAAGAAGAAATCATTAAAGTTAGAAGACAAGGAGTCACAGCCAAGTTGGTATACCATTCTCATCCAAGCTTAGTTCTGTAGACTTTGAAGAATATAATAATTCCATAGCCAAAAGGGATCCAGAATTGGAAACTCCGCTCACATCCATCATGAAAACCATATTCAAGATGGCAAGGGAAAGCATTTCCCAGATATACCATATTCTGAAATACACAAAGGACAGAGCTAGAATGAAAGGGGGTGATAATCATAAATGTTCCAGCCCAAGTCCCTTACTTTTTTTTTTTTTTTTCATGCCTGAGGGAAACCAAGGACTTCAGGGATAGGCCAGGTTTAAGGTCACAGGGCTGTATTTGAATCTTGTCTATCTCAAAGTATGCTGCAGATACAACATTACATTTGCAAACTTTCAAAGTCTCATGGAAATCACACAATAGTCTCATCATCATAAATGTAATGGAAATGTAGCCAAAAGTTCTGACAATATTTGAACTTCTCCATTCCTTTCTAAATAGCTCTCTCTTCCATTGTGTTTTCAATTGGTTCTCCTGTAGTTATTTTAGGAGCCTACTTAAAAAAAAAAAAATCTCTTAAGTCCTATATTAAAAAATTTTTTGTCCTTTGTCAGCTTTATAATTTCCCATCTTTTCTTTTGATTTGCTTGGGTTGTAAGGCATGTTAGCATATGAATCTGTATTAATTCCCTTTTGTGTTTTCTCCAGCATCTCAAAATACTGCAGCAAATGGAGACACTTTCCTTTATCTTTCCTTCCCTTCTACTGGACAGCTAAATACTCCTCTTAGGCCTCTTACACTGGATTAATTTAGCTAAGCTTTCCATCTGATGCTGTTTTGCTAATGTTAAAACACATTTCCTTAACATTTCATGGGAATCAGCCTAGCAGCGCACTCTGGCATGCCATCGGAATAAAGACACATCATGACACCAAATAATTATGTTATTTAGCAACTGCTCTTATCTGCTGTCTCCTAATTTGTGTCACAATTCAGTCACCCAGAATCTGTGTTTGTGTTGTGTGTCAGCCACTACAAAGCTGGAGCTTAAATTATTTGGGCGTATTAAACAAGGAGTCACATTTTGATGAATTCTAAGGTCTGAATATCTGATGCTTGGTTTCTGCTTTGGAGTTTAGGACAGTTGAACCAAGGACTTAACTTTGAAACATTGGCTGTTCACACCAGTTAATTATACATTAGGCATAAAATACAACTGCCAAACCAGAAATTAAAAAAAAAAAAATTAGACACTGGCATCAGTGATGTTTTTATTTCCATGTAAATTAAAAGGTGTTTGAGTCCATTTTAATCTGCCGGTTGGACTTCTAAACAATTCTTTGCGAGTTAAACCCTTTCAGTTAGTTGTGTAATGACCCCCAAATCATGTTTGATTAATCGGTTCTAGGGAAGCATTTCTTTAGTTGTTATTTAATGTGTTTAAAATAGATGTCTGTCTCATTTGTTGAGAGTGATGTGAAAGGGGCAATCTAAAGGCACCCATGCATGCCTGCTTTCCCCTAGGCACCAAGAGAAATGTGTTTTCTGACAAGACATAGCAAAACTGAATGTATTTGTGCTGCCAGTTCTTGATGCCCCTTCATGTAGGTTTTCGTTTTTACTCTTCCTGCCCTACCCACCTCCCATTGCACATATAAATTTAAACACACTGTGCTTCATGTAACTCAGTTCAAGACATCGAAGAAACACTGTCATTTGTCTGGAGCTGAGAAAATACTACAGGTATAATTGCTGTATTTTCTGTGAGCCCGTTTATTAGGAATGCCTTCTCCACCCCCAACAGGGTCCATATCTACATAATAACTTTCAAAATTTTCATGATGGACTTGTTAACCCTTCACTTTCATGAATGGAATTGTACAAAAGAAGATTAAGGTTTGCTCTATATACTCAAGTCTTAACCCTGGTAAGACTGATTTGAATGTATCTCTTCAGTTCTTCTGCTGCTTTATATTATGTCAGCAAACTAACAGAAAGTCGATTGGCCAGATAAGCAGTTTGCTTATACCTATGCCTAACATTTGTTTTTAAGCAAAGAGGTTATTTGGCTAACCTCTTATTTTGACTTTATATTGGTTTGCTGAATTTACTAATAATATTAATAAATGTACTTATAGACCTACAAAGAAAAGGCTAAGGACTTAAGAGTAAATAAAGTCAGAAAGCATACTCACTAAGTACCTATGAATTGTAGATATTCTTAGAGAATACAAAGAAATCAAGAGTGATAGTTACCATTTTGGGGGCTCTCATTAGATTTTATCCCAAACCAACCAATGTTGTTATTATTACCATTATCCCCATTTACATGTAAATTTTACAAGAAAATAAAACAAGTGTTTCCAATATACCACACCCAAAAAGGGGGAGCCAGAACACAAAAAAGGCAAGCTAACTTTAGATTGTCTTAAAACTCCCATATCACACGCCTCAAAAAACTTAACTTTACAGTCTATTTAGAGAGTAAAAACTTGTCCAAAAAGAAAATTATGGTGAAGGATCTAAGGCAATACAGCAAAGCAAAGATAGTCTTTTCAACAAATGGTACTGAAACAATTGAGTAGCCACAAGCAAAAAGAAAAAAAGAAAAATTAACTAATCTAAACACAGACCTTACACCCTTCCCCCAAATTAATTCAAAATGGGCCATAGACCTAAATGTAGAACAGGGAACTATAAAACTCCCAGAAGATAAGGAAATAGAAAACCTAGGTGACCTTTGGTATGGCCATGACTTTTCTGATAGAGCAGAAGCAGACCCATGGAAGAAACACATAATACGCTGGACTTCATTAAAATTAAAGAAAAAAAACTGCAATAAAAGACAATGCCAACAGAATGAGAAGTTAAGCCATAGACTAGGAGAAAATATCTTCCAAATATACATCTGATAAAGAACTGTTATCTAAAATACGAAAACAGGGGACACCTGGGTGGCTCAGTGGGTTAAGCCACTGCCTTCGGCTCGGGTCCTGATCCCAGAGTCCTGGGATGGAGTCCCTCATGGGCTCCTTGCTCGGCGGGGAGCCTGCTTCTCTCTCCGCCTCTGCCTGCCTCTCCGCCTGCTTGTGTGCTCTCTCTGTCTCTCCTCTCTGACAAATAAATAAATAAAATATTTAAAAAAAATAAAATAAAATACGCAAACAGTGATTAAAACTCACAAGAAGAAAACAACTCCAATAGAAAAATGGGTCGAAGAACTTAAGAGACACATCACCAAAGATCAGCAAGCTACATAGATGGTGAACATGTATTTGAAGATTCTCTGCATCTTATTTCATCAGGAAAATGCAAATTAAAATGAGATGCTGCTACCTGCCTATTAGAATGGCCAAAATCTGGAATACTAACACCAAATGCTGGCTAGGATGTGGAGCAGCAGGAATTCTTCTTCATTGCTAGTGGGAATGCAAAATAGTATAGGCACTTGAGAAAACAGTTTGGAGGTTTCTTACAATACTGAACATACTTTTCCCATACAATCCAAATATCACACTTATTAATATTTTCCCAAAGGACTTGAAACTTATTTCCATACAAAATCTGCACACTATAATGTATAGTATCATAATTCACACTTGCAGAAACTTAGAAGCAAATAAGATACTCTTCAATAAGTAAATGAATCAATAAACTGGGGTTCATCTGGACAATGGAATATTATTCAGTGCTAAAAAGAAACGAGCTATCAAGCCATGAAAAGAAAATGGTGGAATTTTAAATGCATACTACTGAGTGAAGGAAGCCTGCTCGAGAGATTACATACTGTGCGAATGCACTATATGATATTCTGGAAAAGATAAAACTACGGAAATGGTGAAAAGTTCAGTGGTTGCCAGGGGTTAGAGGAGGGAAGAATAAATAGGTGGAGCAAAGAGGAATGTTAGTTAGGTCAGTGAGGATACTTGGTGTGATACTACAGTGATGGATACATGTCATTACATATTTTTCCAAATCCCAAGAATGTACAACACCGAAGGTGAGTCTGAAGGTAAACTATGGACTCTGGGTGATTATGATGATTATGATGTGCCAATATGTATTCCTTAGTTGTAAAAAATGTGCCACCCATGGGAATGGTGATAACGTGAGAAGCTGTGTATGTATGGGGGTATACAGGAAATCTGTACCTTTCTCTTGATTTTACTGCAAAGCTAAAACTGCTCTAAAAAAAAAAAATCTTTAAAAAAAAAGGAATATTCAAAATACAAGGTAGCATAATGATTCAGATAATGATTCATTAGGAAAAGGACTGACTCAGGATCAGAAGACCTGCATCCTGGCTGTGGTTAAGTAAAGTACTAAACCTCCTTGTTGTGTGATTTTATTGATATGCAGAAAATTACTAACCTTTAATATGTGGAGAAAGAAGAAGAGAAAGTACTGCAGTTTGTGGTCAAGAAGCTGCATATTTTAGCCAGGTTCCCTGGGGAACGGCTAAGAGTGAGTCAGGTACACAGAGCCAGCAATGTAGGATCATATTTTATTGCATTGGCTATGGAGTCATTTTAAGAACAGACCCGGGGACAAATAATACTTCATGTGTTAATAAAAGTAATTTAAAAAAAAAAAGAACAGAAACACACAGCTGGTAGGTTGGCATCAGTCAGCCACCCAGACTATCTCTAGACAGAAGCTATGTGGGAACAGTCTTTGGAAAGAAAGAAAAAGGGACTTATATGCTGGGTGCTATTTTATGATGGGGCTATATTATCTGGACCTTTGACAGCCAGTGGTACTGGGAGAACCTGAGGGAATGCCCAAGGGTGGGCCTTTAACAGTGGGAATCCAGAGTAGGCTTGGGAAGATGGGTGAGATTCAGATAAGCAGATTGGAGGGCAAATGCTCTGCTAGGTACTCAGGAAAAGCCTATGTTTCCTCTCATTTAGAACTGACTGAAGATTATGTGTTGTGCTTTATTGAGAATGATCTACATCACTTGGTAGAGAGGCTAGATTTTATTTTCTATCACCCATGCAGTCATCTCTCAAGATAGGACTTCATTTTTATTCTATCTTCATCTTTCTCGTGTGTGTGTGTGTGTGTGTGTGTGTGATCTCATTCTTGCCTTATTTTTACTACTCTGATGGTTTTTTAAAGAATGATAAAATAGGGTTGCATTAATCCATTGATTACATCTTTAAATTTCCCTTGGCCAGAAGAGTGAGCTATTTCCTGTGTATAATTACCATTAGAGTCATTTAAAGTTATTGCCTTAAAAAGAGGAGAATGAGAACCTTTACTTTGATTTAAATGAGCTAGCTTTGATATTTACTTGTTTGTAGATCATGTCAATCATTTTTTGTAATTTGTTAAAATAATGAATTTTTAAGAGGTAGTTTGTTAAATGACAGTGAAATCGGCATACTTATCACACCTTAGTTATGATAATCAGGTGCTAAAATTATTAAAATGTAATATCAATATTTGATCTAAAATGAATTCCAGTGGGACATTTTACTTAAAACCTAAATTGTGTAGAGTCGGAATTTATACTCACTTTTCTATTTCATATCTAACTCATTTTAATCCAATCTACTTTACATTTTCTAGATATCAGTAAAATTAGACCATCAATTAAAATTTCATGGTCTACAGTATTATCTTTAGACAGAACTGGAAGCAATACTCCAGTTAATAATCTAACTATAAAAATAGCAGTATTGCTCTAGTTTCAGCAATAAGAAATTGTAATTGCCCAATGTCCTAATTTCTTTTAGTTTAAGAAATTTAGCTATTGCTAATCTTCTGCATCCTCAAACTTGGTGATGGGCTATGGTTAATATCAAACAAACAAATAAAAATAGAGCCTTCATCATTTTTTATTCATGTGTAATCTACGTATACAGATTTGCTTTCTGTATGTAGGTTAACCAAAGATTGGATATATATTAGGTTCACTGTAGTCATAACTTGATGTGAATGATAATCTCTATTATATTTAGGAGGTTTATAATAAATAGCTTATCACATGCAACACAGGAAAAAGCAAGGAAAAAAACATTCCACATTAGTCTTTCTGTAGTTCCTCAGAATGACACAAAATTCGACATGCATTTCAGGTAAAAGAGTCCTACAAGTTCATTTCATTGTTAGTCCATCTTCCTGGTATTTCATTCATAATAACACATCAAGTAGAAGGCAAAGGGTATGAAATGAGGCAAATGGGTAGACTATTACTTTTGTTTTCTGTTTATGCTCCTAACATTCCCTAACAGTAGGAAGCCTGAAATGTTGGATGTTCAATCACTTCATATAGTGTTCCTTCAACTTATCAGTTAACCTTGAAATGCTTACATGTGTTGGTGGTTCAATTTTCCACATGTTCTATTTTCTTTTTTTTTTTTTTTTTAAGATTTTATTTATTTATTTGACAGAGATCACAAGTAGGCAGAGAGGCAGGCAGAGAGAGGGAGGGGGAAGCAGACTCCCTGCTTGAGCAGAGAGCCTGATGCAGGGCTCAATCCCAGGACCCTGGGATCATGACCTAAGCCGAAAGCAGAGGCTTTAACCCACTGAGCCACCCAGGTGCCCCCACATGTTCTATTTTCTAATGCCACCATAAAATCTACCAATGTCACCTGTCAGACACAGCTTGAGCTACTGAATTTCTACCTTTTTAAAGCCCACAATGCAATTAGAGTAATTGCATCGTACATTACAAATGCCAACTATTAATTTTTCAAGTGTTGAATGGTCATGATACATCTACATATATAAATGTCTTTAAATTCTAATTTTTACAGAACATTTTAAATGCAAATGCCTTAATTTGTGATTTAATCATCTAGAGTACTAAGCTTTGGTAATCTGGGGGAAATTTTTCTTTTCAATAGTGCAAACAGTTGAAACATACTAATTAAGTGAATATTTGAGAATAGAGACTGGAGAGGAAGGGTGTTTATCGCTTAACTGTGAATTGATTATATTGGAAGTATTAAGAAGAAACATACAAACGCTGAAGGTTGAGTTTCAGAACCCAGTGACACAAAGCCCAACACAGTCCAGGACTAATAACCATTGTAGTTAAAACCTAAAAAGGTGCTGCTGAATCCAATCAGACAAAAGAGTTTTCAGACAGCAGGCATGAGTCAGAGCCAAAATGAGAATCAAAAATCCCACTCAGTCATAGAGGAGAGCAAAAGCCAAAGACTAGTGCCAATGAAGAGTAAGCATGAGATTAATAACTAACATTTCATTAATTCAATTATCATAGCAACTTTATATTCCTTCCCAAAATAAAAATGAGAACATTGTCGGTTAGGAAGAGTAACTTGACAAATAACATAGTTGGGAGTTTGCGTGAATTCAGTAAAGGGTCTCAGGCAGTGAAACTTAGTGCTGGGAAGAGTCTCCCTGCATTAGGCCCCTTTCAAAGGGCCTGGCATATTCCTTTCAGTTCTCTTTGTTCAAAATGGAATGTGACAAAAAACAATGTTATCGCTGTTCATGGAGTTACAGAAGTGCCTATATTCTTTGGCAGAATGAGAAACTGGCTCATTAAAAACCTACCTATTGACTGCTAACTAGCAAGCAGTCAGGCCTAATGCTAAACTAAACGTTTTAAGTAGTTTATGTCACTCACTACTCATGACTCTCTGACACAAGTAATCTCCCTATCCACATGGTACAAATGAGAAACTGAGGACTTGGCATGTTGAGTAACTTGGCCCAGTGATTACAAATATTAAATGTTAGGGCTCAGATTCAGTAGCAGGCAAAGCAGTTTGACCTGAAACTCCCATGTTTGCTAATAATTGTGCTAATAATACCCTATTGCATAAGATGGTATGGAAAAGAAGAAAAACAATTCTTAGTATTAGTCTTGCCATCATTATTGCCGCATGTTTATGGTTAAACTCTCACATAGTAGAGAATATCAAACTTGCCTTTAAGATGTCACAACAGTTTAGAACCCTGAGAAAATGTATATGTGGGCTCTCTGAAGGTGAGAGTAGAGTCTCCAATATTAAAGGTTATTCTGTACAAAGAAATGCATATGTAAAATGAATAAACTGCTCAAGTTTGTGTTCTTAGTAACTATACTGTTGGTAAACTATGCTTTGGAAACTTGAAGTGAAAGAGCACTTGCCCCGATAGTTGCTTCCTGGTGCAAAGAGAAAGACAAGTTGGAACCTGGGCCCTATACTACCTAGTGGATAACTTGAGTATATTCCGGCTTTCTCCCTTGTTTCGGTTTCCCCATCAGGAAACTTGGAGATGATAACAATAGTGAGCCCAGGGGTTTGACTTAAGGATTCACTGAGTTGACATTTATTATACAATTAGTAGAGAGCCTGTGTAGAGTTGACTGTAGTAATAACCTCCTTGGATTTTGACCACTGAGTTTATTCATAAAGAAGTGTGTCCTTGGTAACTAACACCCTGTTACTCTTATTTCTATTATAACATCTAACATCCTGCCTGGAACTCAGTAGATACTAGTAAGTATTTGCTGAGTAAGTTTAGAAGGAAGAAAATATTAGCATTGCTCCATTTCCATTTATATATTTAAATTGCTATTAAATTTTCTTTTCAATTACCTTTATTTAGCCCACCCCCCGACCTGCCTCCCCTCTGGTGACCACCAGTTGTTCTCTGTATTTAAGACTCTTTTTGTTTGTTTGTTTCTTTCTTTCTTTCTTTTGTTTCTTACGTTCCACATATGAGTGAAATCAATAATATTTGGCTTCCTCTCAGTAGTTCACTTAGTATTATGTTCTGTAGATCCATTCCTATTGTTGCAAATGGCAAGATCTTTTTCCCCCCAAGTAATATTCCATTGCATATATACCACACCTTCTTTATCCATTCTTTATCCTTCTTTATCCATTCTTTATCCTTTATCCTTCTTTATCCATTCTTCCATAGATTGACACTTGGGTTGCTTCCCTGTCGTGGCTGTTGGAAGTAATGCTGCAAAATATATAAGGTTGCATATCTTTTTGCAACCTTCCCGTGTGTTTGTTTTCTTTGGTAAATACCTAGCGGTAGGATTACTGGATCATATGATAATTCTATTTTTAATTTTTTGAGGAACCTCCATACTGTTTTCCACAGTGGCTGCACCAGTTTTCATTCCCAACAGTATTGCATGAGGGTTCCTTTTCTCCACATCCTCACCAACATTCATCATTTATGTCTTATCTTTTTTATTTTAGCCATTCTGACAGGTGTGAGGTAATATCTAATTGTTGCTTTGATTTGCATTTCCCTTTTGATTAGTGATATTGCGCATCTTTTCATGTTTCTGTTGGCTGTTTGTATGTCTTCTTTGGAAAAATGTCTAGTCAGGTCCTTTGTCCACTTTTAAACAGGATTATTTAGGTTTTTTTGGTGTTTTGTGTAAGTTCCTTATAAATGTTTGGTATTAACCACTTACTGGATTATATCACTTGCAAATATCTTCTCCCATTCAGTAGGTTGACTTGTCATTTTGTTGATGGTTTCCTTTGCCTTGCAAAAGCTTTTTATTTTGGTATGGTCAAGAGTCTAATTTTACTTTTGTTTCCCTTGCCAGGGGACACATAGCAAAAAAAAAACGTTTCTATGACTTAAGTCAGAAATTACTGCATTTATTTTCTTCTAGGAGTTTTATAGTTTCAAGTCTCACATTTGGGTTTTTAATCCATTTTGAGTTTTTGTAAGAAAGTAGTCCATTTTCATTCTTTTGTATATAGCTCTCCAGTTTTCCCAATCTTCTTGCCTCCTTTGGCATGGATTAGTTGACCTATAATCACAGGTTTATTTCTGGGCTTTCTATTCTGTTTTTAAATTGCTTTTGAATTTTTAGAAGCCATACCACATTAAATGATGCTTACATTTTTTCATTTAGGCTTTTATTGTCTATGAGTAGTATAATCTCTGCATTAGGTCCTAATATACATATAAATATATATTTTATGTAATCACTTGATTGCCTTATGCTTCTGTCTCTATAACTATATTCTCTTTGCTAATTATTCACAAAAGTCTTTATTTTTATTACCAGAATGTTTTCTCAAATTTTTTGATAGTCAAGCTTATCAGTGCTTGTGGCTGTGTTTTGTTTTAAACATCAAAGAAGCTTACATGAAATCAAGATAGAATATTTTAATATATTTTATTAGTATGTCCTTTCCATCCCTCCAGATACCATTTTAAACTACCTTTTAGAATATTCCAAAAGAAGAATAAAAAAGTCAGTCCTTATATTTCTCTATGAATATTAACAAAACCATGAATTAAAATGTTTCAGCTAATTTTTATAGGTGCTTTCTTCCTTACCTGAAAATGTCAACTGTTTAGTACAGTTTGATTTTAGTTGGTTGTTCTTTTTTTCTTTCTTTCTTTTATTTTAATCTTTTTTTTAAATCATTTCTGCTAAGCCATATTTTAATATGTGACAGAACTTGAAATTCTCACTTTTTAAAACTATTTTTTGTATAATTATTCTGCATAAAATTAGGGCTATGATTATATGGTTTGTTTCCATCTATGTTATCATAGAGTAAGTTTTCTTACTATATTTTACCATCTCTTACTAACTTAAAAAATTAGATGATAAGTTGAAAAATACTATTTATCATGTTATAGTTAAATCTCTGGCTTTCTATATCCAAGGTTGCTATGGAGAATTGTTTTTTAATCATGTTTTTAATAAGTGATAAATCCATTTGATTACTATTTTATTTTCATAAAATATTTGAATCTAACCTTTTTTATCTTTTATCCATTTTTGCATATTGATTTTATGAAAACAGTATAGATTCTTGCTTAGAAATAAAAATAATCTTTACAGACCAAAGTTGAACTTATAATTAATTGATCAATGCTTCTCAAATCTTATTGTGCATCCTGATCACTGGATATCTTGTTAAAATGCAAAGTTTGATTCAGTAGGTCTGGGATGAAACCACATATTGAGAAGCAAACACAGATGACTCTTCTAAGGGCATCTAATGATGACTCAACAGGACTTCTTGAACATCAAAATTAACATGGAGAATCAGTCCACTGCAAGTAACTATGATGGCTCTGGAAAGAGGATGAGTGCTAGAGATAATATAGAGATAATATAAGGGATATATAACTTTCCATTCATTCTCTAATACTTATTAGCTATTTACTCTTGGACAGATTGTAATTTTTCTTGGTCTGCATTCTCAGTATTTTAAACAGTGCTAGGCACATGAGAAATACCAGTTGGCTGATGAAGATTTCAACAGAAATAATCAATTTCAATGATGACAATTTCAATTCAATTTAACAAACATTGTAGACCATATACCATGAGCCTGAAAAGGGTAGTAATATTAAACCACTTTTTGTATGAATTGTTCTTTTCTGAAAGATAAGTGAAAAATTATTTAACATATAAACACTGGCATTACTAGCTGGGAGGTTTGTCTGATGGCCTTTAGATATCAGCAGATATATATTTTATATCACTTAAATTGTCTTACTGGCCAAAATTTAACATTTCCGTGTTGCTGAAAATTCCTGATTTTTCCTAAATTCTAGAGATAGGTGACATACCCAGATGCTCCTCACATTGATCTCTTCTACTTAAATCAGGTACAGAATTATATTTGGCCAGCAGTTTGCTGCATATTATAATAGCTTTACTACTACTGTGTCATTAACAGTATGATTCAACTGTTCAAGTAAATTGCAACCAAGAAATCTAGACATTTCAGAAAATAAATGAGATATCAAATGTCTGTTTTGTGGGAATACTCCAAGATAATGGCTTAAACAAAAATCTGATTATAAGTCATGGAACATTCTAAACTCAGATATGGCCCCAGTTTCTCACTTGACAGAATGTGGAACACATCACTAATAGTAAACTCAATATCAGAAGCTAGCTTCATACAAATTGTAGTTGGCTGATATTCTCTTGGTTTCAAATTGGGTAATTAATTATATTAGCTACATTTTGTGTGATACACATATTAGGCACAAGGATATTATTTGCAATGAAACAAATACTGTTTAGTATTGTTAATGGATATGACATGCATGGCAATTGTTATATCTTTCTTTCCTTTAAAATTATTGCTGTGACAAATTAGTTTTCATCACTTATTTTTGTACAACCCTGACTACGTACTAGTGTTTTAAGAGTCATGTTTTTAGAAAGTTGCTAATTATATTTATAAGACATAAAATGGGACACATGCTTTAATTTTTCCTTTTTTTTTTTGTCTCCTTATTAAAACACTGAATGGTAACTTTGTCAAGAAACCAATCTTGGGCTTTCCCTGATTACAGCAGTGGTCTGATACTTGCTCTTGATTACTTCTGAGTTCCGGAGAAAACTCAAGAATCATTTTATGAAAGATTAGAGCTTCTTAAACACCTATCCTTTCATTATGTGCTATATGATTGCATGTATTTTAGGGCATATAATTCAGTCGGATTAACGAGGCTTCATTCTTTTTATGCTTTTTACCCTTTTCAATGGTATAGGCCATGTAAAAAGATAAGCCTGGGCCCTTTGGCTACGAAACCATATAGATGGTTCCTTCCATTCACTAAGCTCTGGCAAATACTGTCACTGAGAACCCTGTTGTTTGGTGGCTGAAAATGCTAAATAAGAGCGGGTTTCTAAAGCTTGGACTACACAACATGAAAACTAGCTCGCATTTCTCTAATGCCAAGTTCAGTTTTCACCAGAGAGTTGAGTTTTCAAAATGCATGGTGAGGGCGCCCGGGTGGCTCAGTTGGTTAAGCGACTGCCTTCGGTTCAGGTCATGATCCTGGAGTCCTGGCATCGAGTCCCGCATCGGACCCCAGCTCCTCGGGGAGTCTGCTTCTCCTTCTGAACTCCTCATTCATGCTCTTTCTCACTGTCTCTCTCTTAAATAAATAAAATATTTTTTAAATAAATAAATAAATGCATGGTGAATAGTTACATTTGTTATTAATCAAGCAAATGGGCACTGTAGCACTAAGCGTCCATCTTATGTTTAATGGGCTTCAAAATCAACAATGATAATTCAGTGGTAGTATGATAATTATCAATACTGTGTCAGAATAAGAGCAAATGTAATTTATTCCACTCTGGGGATTCAGAGATAGCTCACAATAAAGAATAGGATAAAAGGAAAGGAGTATGGTTATGGTTTTAGTAATGTTTTAAAATGAAAATAAATGGTTAAGGCTTATTGTAAGAGCCTTACTTCTCCTAATTATGTATTTTCTTTTTAGAGTGTTTCTCTCAGAGGATGGCAGCCTCAAGATATATAACGTTACTAGGTCAGATGCCGGATCATATACTTGCGTAGCTACAAATCAGTTTGGCGTTGCAAGGACCACTGGCAGCCTAGTCGTAAAAGGTATTTTATTATCTTCA
Organism: Taxidea taxus jeffersonii; assembly: GCA_003697995.1. Classification (NCBI taxonomy): domain Eukaryota; kingdom Metazoa; phylum Chordata; class Mammalia; order Carnivora; family Mustelidae; genus Taxidea; species Taxidea taxus. The sequence goes on along the minus strand of ML107440.1, from coordinate 74,403 downwards.
TTTGTGCTTGATGAAAACTGGAGATATGTGTGCCTATCACAACCTCTATCATTGTGTGAAACTTGTATCATGTAGTATATGTGAAATGTTTGACTTCACAATTTATTTAAGACTTGTGTTCCCATATTCATTAATAGTATGTTTGCTCTGCCAGTGGAATACCACAGCAGATGTGAATACTTCAGCAGTTGAAATGCTGTCAGTGGGTAATTAAACAGATTAAAACCGGCACCTGAAACATTTGAATTTTCACAAATGCCTTAGTGAAGGAAGCTATGGACATTTTGATAAAATCAGATGATAACATTTTTCTTGGTTTAGTTTGCTTCAGAAACTCTCATTTTGTATGAAATTTTTACTATGGATATAAAGTTGCCAAATACATAGCCAGTTCATTTATTTAGATAACTCTAGGTACATAGCTCTTGAGATGCAGACCCTCTTGCATACACTTTAATGAGTAGTTTGTTTCAAAGAGAAAAAAAATTTAAAATATCTCTAAGTCATTATTATAGCCATCACGGTAAACCTATAAGTTCACATAATTTATGACGATAAAACTGCATACTCTATTCTTCAGACTTTTAAGCTACTATCAATACAAATGTACCTCCATCTATCACCAAGGGACATAATTAGTATTCAACTATCTATTCCCCATCTTTGCTACTTTACTTTGTTGAATCTCAGCTCATAAAACTAGTATGTTTACTGGAAGACATGTCACTTTTATCATTTCATTGCCTCCTGGATGATTAAAATGACTGTCTTGGTAAAGTAGTTTGAACAGCTAATTAAGCCCAAATAATTAAATTCAGCAATCAGTGCTGTATCATCATTTCTATTAAAAATAAATACATTAAATAAAAAGTAGTTAGCTACTACACTTCAACTACTCTTTAAAATATCTCAAGGAAAAAAAAATACCCACCTTTATCCTTGGAAGATATTTTTGCCAACAGTGTCTTAAACATATTACGTTATGCCTGCTGACAATTGTCTGAAACACTCAGGGGAAATGTGACTGATGTAACTTGTGTCAAAATCTTATCAGTGTGACACATTTGGAAAAACTTTATTTCCTTAAGATTGTATTGTCATCAGATTTTTAAGACAGAGATGGACTTAACATTTCAAGGAATGTGCTGTAGCTATATCTAATGATAAGATATCTCTCCAGCAATTGTTTGGTACTACCCATATACTGAAAAACAGCATTAAAGGGAAAAAGAATATTTATTCCCTCATTTCAAATTAAGAAGGTGCAAGTGGTAGCCATTCATTTTAAAATATGAAGAAGGTTAAAATATGGTGGAGGACAGCATCACAGTTAATTTTTCCAAGAATGGAGAAATCCAGAGGGAATTAAAATAAATATAAAAGATCGAAGGTACTGATGCTGGAAATGTAGTTTCTCAGTGAAAGTTTCTGCAGAATACTGGTGATCCATTAGGTGGACCATTGGCTTTACTGCTGAAATACAGTGATGGGCATCCTTTCATCACCTACATTCCAGTGATAAAAGTTATTGTATATATTGGATTGCAATGACTACTTTCTCTTCTTCAAATATTTCAAACATATGGCATCATGATGATGTCCTTTAGCAAAAAAATGGGTGAAAAGTAAGAGGAGGACTCACATAAATATGTAACTGGAGAAGCTGGACTGTGTTTATTTCTCAAGGTGGCAGTTGGACATTTCGGCTTTGTAACATAGCCATGTTTTATCTATTCTTTGGATAGAAACAAGTTCATCTGTAATTTGGGATAGTTCATAAAACACACTATCAACTTATAAGGGAGAAAATAAATAAGATTGCTCGGTTTAAAACAAAATAAAACAAAGCAAAACACAAAAACTCCATGCAGTTTTATTTATTTCTAGTGTTCTTTGCTGGGGCTATTGGAATAAAATTATTCCAATCTGCATTCCTGGTCACCTTAATCTTTACCACTCTTCGTTCCTTGGTAGGATTTTTCATTTTCTTACATACTATATACTTCACTTATTTGTCATGTCTATGGTTTTTTTCTCCTTCTTTCCCTTTCTCTAGAAAGAAGCATAAGGAAGGCAGAAATGTCACAAATCCTAGAACAGTTCTGGGAACTGTATGTGTTCAATAAATAATTACTGATTGAGTGAGATGATTTTATCCTGTACTCTTATATACTCTATACAGATAATCTCTGTTCTGACTTCCTTGCTTTAAAATATGAAGGTTTTCTATTTCTCAGGGGTTAAGCTTAAGATACTTTGCAATAAAGAGCATCAAAGGAAAATAATGTACTTCTAAAATATTTTCACTTTCCACATTTTAGGATTTGTAGTTATGTATTTCTAATACATAGAGAACTCCTTATTCTGCAAGGGGGAACAAATGTGAAGTACATGAAAATCCTACAGACTTCATGAAGAGAACTCACTGTTCCAATATTTTCAGCACAAAGGAGAGAATCATTTATGCAAACAGGGCATATATCAGTATGCATGAATATCAAGTAATTTTCACCCATTTATATCTAATACTGAGAAGGAAATTGTGTTTGTTATTTTTAATCTTCATGAAATACCCACATTCCATTTTAAGGGGGATCTATTTGCTTCTTTGCCATTGACAAGAACCATGTTAAAAAGAAATACATACATACAGAGTAACATAAAAGCATACATTTAAAAATAACTACATAAACACAAAACATGGACATTACAAATAAAACATCTTTGGATTTTTTTATTTTTTATTGATCTGTATTCTATGATTTTTTATTAAAATGTGGGATTGCTGTGTAAATACGGGTGTAAGGTAAGTCTGTCATCAGCATATCCTCTTGACTGGACTCCCATCACTAATTCTCTTTCAAGTAAGAATGTTTAAACTATTCCTGATGAAGAATTATTATTTTACAACTTACAAATTTGATGCTTTAATCTGAGAAAGAATTATGATAATATGCATTGATTCAACCATTTCTTGACTATTAAGAGTATAGTCATCTGGTTGTTTAAGATGATTTAATATGTGTGTGTGTGTGTGTGTATGTGTTCATATTTTCTAGTCTATGGTGTTCAGCTGATTGTCATTACAGAGTCAAATATAATTTTGTTTCTCACACCAAAATCAGCATATAGTGACCTTACTGGTAATAAGGTGGTAAAGAGCAAATGAGAAATTTCAGTAAAGCTGATGAAACAATCATCTCTCTTTGAATTGACTTATCAGCCTCAGTCATGCAAGAAATGCTGTTGTTAGATAACATGTAAAAAGATAATAGTTACAAGAGTAAGATATTTTCCAGCTTAGTTTTTTAGCTGATATGGCTTATCTGTGTTAAGAGGATTCTGAAGTTATCTGCAGTGTATGTTAGAGATTTCTATTTCACTCATGCAGTAGGATAAAGCCATTTTCCATTCAAACAGGGAGTTTGGGAGTGCAATTAGCATGAGCCTTGCCGGAGCCTCGGAAGATGCCCAGTGTAATCCGAGGACATGTTCCATAGGCACAAACAGGGAATCGAAAAGAGAGTTTAGGTGTTTTCATTTTGGAGGACTTGCATAAAATTACAGTGCATACATACACTTAAGAGGTACATGAAAATCACATAAAAGGGGAAATGATTTGATCTGGCATTTGAAAAATTATTAAAAAGCAGAGTAACAGCAGGCTATAAAAATGATCTTGTTTGCAGGCAACATTTGTTTTTGTTTCCCCACTGGAGAAGTTTTGGATGTTCAATTATAGGCCTCATTGCTTCAGCATTATTTTCAACTGAAATGTCGGAACTTGGAAAAGCATATCTAATGTGCAAATTAAGTTTATTGCCGCTCATTTAGTTGTTTATTCTTTGTGATAGAAGTCTTTATTATACTAGCATGGAGAGTGGCCTCTCAGTTTTCTCCAACAGAGTGATGGTGTGCACCATTATGGTTCTGTATTTACTAAGAGAAATACCAAGATAGGTAGATAATTGGAGGCTTTGTGGCTTCAAAAGGCAGTTTAAAGGATTTGAGGTGTTGAGCCCAGCTTTATTGAGAAGCTCAGCTTTATTGAGTAAACCAAAAGTACAATTTCACAGAAATGACAAGGCACGTTGGAATACATCAGTCATAATTTAGTGGCTGAAAAACACCACTGCAGAGAAGTCTCCCAGTACTGCTAATATTTTCCTCAGAATGCTTAATCATGCACCCCAGTTTTCCATAAAGAATGGTTTGAAGCATTTTTATAGAAAGGAAGCTTTTATTTAAAAATTATTAGTGGAAGTGTTTTTCAAGTGAAAAAATACATAGTGAAATTGTATACTGTCCAGGAATTTTCTTTCCCCCACTAATATTGAAAATAATGCTGAGTGAACTCTTGACACTTGAATTCCATAGTC
>ML107440.1:0-69624 GCA_003697995.1 Taxidea taxus jeffersonii | reverse complement strand
CTCAAGTAAAAATGGAAGGTAGGTAGGCAAACAGGCAGGTAGGTAGGTAGGTAGGAAGGAAGGAGAGAGAGAAAGAAAGAGAGAGAGAGGGAGACAAAGAAGGAAAGGGAGGAGGGAAGGAGCGGGGGAGGAAGGAAGGAAGGAAGATAAACAACAAGAAAGAAAACCCCCAAAAGATTTATTTAAGCAAATACAATATCAGTGTTATTTTGGTCTTTGTAACAATTTAGTTTGCAGTCTTTTAAAAAATGTAGCACACACCACTCACATAAAATTTCCAGGTATGTTAAACAGTTGTTTTTTCTGAATATGTGTTTTATAATATATAGTGTAAAGGACAGATATTAATGAATTTTAGGTTTTCACCTTTTGTTTTTTATTGTTTCAGACATTTTTCATTGAACAAATTAAACCTAAACTGGTTAAAGTTTTGTTTAGTTTTGTTTATTCTTAATAAAAATAGTCTTTCAAGCTTAGTGGAGGAAGCTAGTCTTTCAAGTGGAGGAAGCCAGACAGATGAGTATACATTACTCCTCAAAGTCATGAAGAGCACAGACTTTGGAATTAAATTAACTAGCTCTGGTTGTGATCCCAGTAGTCCCGCATCGGGCTCCTTGCTCGGCAGGGAGCCTGCTTCTCCCTCTGCCTCTGCCTGGGACTCTGTCTGGCTGTGCTCGCTCTCTCTCTCTCTCTCTAACAAATAAATAAATAAAATCTTTAAAAAAATTAAATAAAATTAATTAATTAATTAACTAGCTCTATTACTGACTAGCATAAGACCTTGAAGAGGTTTTTTTGTTTGTTTTTTGTTTTTGTTTTTACTATTATAGGTGTTGTATTCTTTATTACTATTATTATTAACCACCACTAATCAAATATTTACTGTGTTCCAGGCACTGTGGTAGGTACTTTGTGTCCATCATCTCAGTGATCCCTCACAACACTGTAAAGCAAATAATCATTATCTCTTTTACACAAAGGGAATCTGAGGCATAGATTGCTAAAACTACTTGACAATGGCTCTTGTATTAGTAAGTGACAGAACTTTTTTCCTTCTTTTTTTTAATCTTCCAATTGAATTTATGTAATAATAACTGCCTGAGACACATGCAGTTTCATATGACATTATTTCAAGTCCAGTGGAAATAAAAACAGAGAATCTTGCAAAAACTAGTACATTTCCTCAATAGTGCAGCTTTTCATTTATTAGAATTCAATATCTGTTTATACTCTCTTCCATTTGAGGTGAACTTTACAGATATGAAATACACAATCTTAAGGGTATGTTTGCTGAATTGTGGCAAGTGCATATACTTGTGTACCCTAAACTCTACCAAATCTAGAACATTAACATCACCCTGTAGAACTTTCCCCGTGCCCCTTCATCATCCCTCAATTCCTGCTCCCACCTGACTTATAGAAGCAACCACTATTAGGATTCTTTTCTGTTACTGATTTCATACAAATGCCATCATATGGTATCAATGTTCTGGTATCTGGCTTCTTTCACTTGGCTTACACCACTAGTATCTACTTTCTCTTTTCATTAAAAATTAATGAAACAAAACTTTAACCAACAGTAGGTTTAGTCCGTGCAGTAAAAAATGTCTTGAACTGTCAGTGTCTTTGTCTTCAGTTTCCTTTCCCAGCCTCCGTATTGTGCCCTGAGTATTTGGTTAGGAATTGGAAGTTTAGTAATATGTCCTTGATTCCATTCTAATGCTAAAAGAAACTATTAGACTCCTCCGTTGCTTGAACCTTCTATTTCTATAGTGGCATGGAGGTCACGTATGTTCTAGTGCCATTTTTTAGGGATAATGTGTATCATTATGATGTACAAGACCCTCAGGTGCAAGTTCTGTTTTCAGTTTATGGATCCTGAATACTCAAGGAAGCAGCTAGCAAATTCTTTCAAGCCCAAGTGAGGGATGGGCATGGAGGAGGGAGGTGCGGAAACAGAAAAGAGGAATCAGACGAATACGATTCACCCTGCTTCTCATCTTCTTGCTTTTTTTTTTTTTTTTCATTTTGTCTTCCCTCACCTACACATAAATGTTCAGAAGAAACATCCTCTTTCTGCTAGATCCTGTAGCCAGGCAAAATAAAATTTCCTCATTCCATTTCCTGTAAAACTATAGAATTCTTCAACCTGATGTTTTACTATGGCCCAGCACAGAGTTACAGTTGGAGGACAGAGTGAACATTATCTGTTTATAAGAGATATAAATATGATGCCATAAATAGTCATTGCCTATTATGTTAACAGCTTTGAAACTGAGTAGTTGGCATATCTAATTCATTAAGCAGATTCTATGGTGCATGCTCTTTCTAAATAGATGTCAGACCCTGTTTTGATTACTTGTTAATATAGAAGATCTGTGTTTACATTTTACATTATTACTTGTTAGGGAATTTCTCAGTGTTACCTTGCATGATACTTAGACATATTTCCTCGTTTAGACAACTCCAGTTTAGACAATTACTTTCTCTAGACTGTTCTTTGTTTATTTCTTTTACTCTGGGGTTTTGGTAGTCTTTTCATATTTGTTCCACATCATTTCAATATTGAGGTGAAAGACAAATGGGTAATGGTACCTACAGGTAAACTGGAGTATGTTGGCCATGGTTACTTTATGCATAATTGAAATTATGAAAAACTATACTCTGCTGTATTGGAATATACCAAGTGCTGCATACAGATTTTAATCTATAAAACACATGTCTGAGCAGATAAAGATTGCACTTGACTAAGAGGATAGAAAATATCTTAGCCTTATGCAAGTATTTGTACAAAGAGAAAAAACATATTACAAAGGTTAAAAACCCCTCCATTTCTGTCTTGCTAGAGGAGGAAATTAAAGACTCCATCACACTGATTTCCTTGGTTTTCTTTTTGGTTTGTTTGTTTTATTTTATTTTGTTTGTTTGTTTGTTTGTTTTGCTATCTCTGTAAAGAGTTTATTTCAGAGATTAGCTTTGATTTTCTTCTATTTGCTTTCCCTAGAGTTAGTAATTTTTTTGTTTTGTTTGCTTAATTTTCTGTGGACTTGACGACAATTGATTCCTCAATTTTGTCTCTGTTGTCTCCCTTCACTGTAAACCTGTCCTTGTGTATGGGAACCCAGCTGCCTAAACATCATGCTTTCTCGAAAAGGTAGAATTGCATCTTCCTATAGATTTTTGAGAAAGAATTCAAGAGGAATGCAATGTTTTGGAGATCTTTCATGTTTGAAAATGTATTTATTCTATGCTTACATTTGATTGATGGCTTAGCTGGAAACAGAATTCTAGATTAGAAATCATTATTCTTAGCAATATGGAGATGTTACTGTGCTCTGAAAGCTGAAACCATCTTGATTTCTGATCTGTTGTTTATGACATCGTTTCTGTCTGTCTGCTTGTCTCTCTTAGTTGTTTTTTTCCAGCGTTCCACAATTGCCTGATGATGTGCTGTGGTGTAAAGCTATTTTCAGCCTTTATACAGGGCAATTGGTGTACTTTGTCATCCTGAAAACTCATACTTTATCCTGGAATGTCTTCCTGGATAATTGAATAATTTATTTCATTGCTTTCTCTATAATCCCTATTACCGAAAACGTTATATTTCCTAAACTGTTGAAAAAACTAGATTTCCTGGGATGCCTGGGTGGCTCAGTGGGTTAAAGCCTCTGCCTTTGGCTTGGGTCATGATCCCAGGGTCCTGGGATCCAGCCCCACATGGGACTCTCTGCTCAGCAGGGAGCTTGCTTCCCCTTCTCTCTCTGCCTGCCTCTCTGCCTACTTGTGATCACTGCCTGTCAAATAAATAAATAAAATCTTTTAAAAAACAAACAAACTAGATTTCCTAAACTCTAGTTTGTGTGTATGTGTATGTATATATGTATGTATCTATCTGTGTGTATAGTTTATTATATTTTATATATTTCTATATTTAGATAGTAGATACAGTTTTTTTATATGTGTATATAAACTGTATATATTTTTGTTTCTCTCTCCTAGAATCCATTGTATATGTTTTTGTTTCTACCTCTGGGAATTTTTTACTTTGCTATTTTTAAAAAAATGTCTAGGTGTCCTTTTATTTTCTGACTGTTCTTTATATAATACCTTACATTTTCCCTCTCTCTCTCTCTCTCTGAAAATATTGCTCATATTTTTTTCTTTTACCTAGCTTATTTTTCCTGCATGGCCTCTGTGATCCCCAACTGCTTGCTTCTCTTTCTTTGTTTTAATCCCTATACTTTATTAAGAGGTATACCAGGATATTTTGTGAATCTTTAGTTACCTGCTCATATTTAAGAATGGAGCACTAAAAATCTTACAGAAAGCTCTGATCAAGTGTATGTGTGGGGGGAGCATTTAATACTGGACTTCACACTAAGATGATCTGGCCGGTATATATCCTCGGAAAGCGTAAACACACTATGGTTAGGATTTTCTCTTAGGTTTATCAGATCCCTAGGAAAAGCATCTCCCATTTCTCACTCCACTTTCCTGCCCAGAGAGCAAAGGCCCAGCAGCCAGCACCCTCAGAGCTAAATGACATTACAAGACATGAATCTCAGCCATTACTATATACATGTTCCTTAATTTCCCTGTTTTTAGTTAAGATTCCCTCATCTTCAACTATGCTTGCTACGGAGCAGTTCAGAGACTCTCTGTTTTGTATTCTCTCAGGAGAATAATTTGCCAATCTTCTACTGAAATGAGAAAACACTACAAAGACCAAAATGCTTCCTATTCATAAAGTCTGTAAGGGGAGTTGACATGTTCAATGAATTTTCTTCTCTGCCTTCCTCACCGCCAGCATAGGATTGAGCTTTATGGTAGATCAGTGAGAAATCATTTCATTTCGTTCCAGTTTCTCAAATTTTGTCTCCCCTTTTGATCTCTGTTTTGGTGGATTTAGGACTTAGGAAAAATTTCTTTTGGCTTCATTTATTAGATGTTTGTAAAAAACTTAAAATAAACATTGTGTTTAATCAATTATCTTCATCAGGATGTTGTATATCTTATATTTTATACTGATACTATTCTTCTCTACTAACATTTATAAAAAGCCAAACTTTAGTTATTTCTTGCTTGAAGAAAATTTATCAAGAAATCAAGAAATCACAGTTTGGTAGGTAACGGGTCAAGAACTCAAGTCTTCCACTTGTGTTCTAGACATGATTCCATCTCATGTTCGGGACAATTTCCTCTCTCTGCCTCTCGGTCTCAGTCTACCTCACTCTCTCTTCTCCCTTATTTGGTGTAACACACCATCCCCACCAGAATACTTTCATATTATTATTCTTATCATTAAAAAAAAAAGACCTTTTCTGACCCTGCTTCCCTTCCAACTACTGCCATATTCGACTATTCTCCTTTATATCAAAACTCTTCAAAAGTTGTCTATGTGAGCTTGCTTTTACCACTCCTTCTGGCCGACTTTGTTTTGAATCAATGAGACCAGGCTTTTCCCCTACCATTCCATCAACACTGCTCTTAACAAGGTGACTAGTAACCTCCATGTTGTGAAATCCAGCAGCAGTTCCCCATCTTCATTTACTTAACCTGTCAGACTATTGATCACATCCTTCTTGAAACACATTCCCCACTTGGCTGCCTGCACACTACATGTGTCAGATTTTCCTTTTCCTTCTACATCTTACATCATTCCCTTTCCATTTACTTTGCTGTTTCCTCTTAGTCTTACCCATTTCCTAAATTTGGAGTGTGCCAGGGATTTGTTCTTGAATTTGTTCTCTGCCATATCTGCTCCCTCTCATTCGGTGTCTTAATCAGTTTCATCATGTTAAATACCATCCACAAGCTAATTCCAAAGTTATATACTCCATTCAGATACCTACATCATTCCCCAGATCCCCTCACCAATTCATCATCTTCACTTATTAGTTTACTATATGCTTATACTGGCCTCGTAATTCTTACTCCCAAGACTTGTTCCTACTGCAGTCTTTCCCTCTCTATTTTTTTTTAAAGATTTTATTCATTTATTTCAGAGAGAACGAATAAGAGAGAACATGAGAGGGGAGAAGGTCAGAGGGAGAAGCAGACTCCCCATGGAGCTGGGAGCTCGATTCGGGACTCGGTCCTAGGACTCCAGGATCATTACCTGAGCTGAAGGCAGCCACTTAACCAACTGAGCCACCCAGGTGCCCCTCCCTCTATATTAATAACAGTCTGTAGTGACATTAGCCAGGCCAAATCCTTCTGGTCATTTTTACTGCTTGCTTTCTTTCAAACCCCATTTCCAACTGTCCAACAGATGGCCCTCAGCATCAGTAAATGTACAGAATCTAACTACTTCTCACCGCTGCACTCACTAAACTTTAGTTAATCCGCCACCATCTTTTTCCCAGTGTGTTTCTGCAGCACAGAGGTGCTTCACCAAGTTGATTTTGCCTCCAAGGGGACCTTTGGCAATGTGTGGAGATAATGATGGTTGTCACAACCGAAGCATCTACTGACATCTAGTGGGAAAAGGCCAGGGATGCTTGGCATGCACAGGGCAGCCTCCTCACCTTATTCTGAATCCACCCATGCAGAAAGGCAACGAAAAATTGTCGGGCTCAAAACGTTAATACTGTTGAGGTTGAGAAACCCACTCATACAACCTTATGATTTGTCTTGATTCCATCATGTCTCCCTTCTAGAAACTAGAATGTTCCTATTAAAATGTAAATGAGATTTTTTTTTTTTTGCCTCTTTATGATGAAAGTCCTCCTATAGCTCCTCAGTTCAGTATTGTTTCATTTGCTTAGTATTCACACTAATGTACACCTGGAAGAAGGTAAGGATTTGATACTAATTGAGTGGTTTTGAATAAAAGATTGAATAAACAATTAGTTATCTTTATGTTAAGGATTTCTAATTCTGTTGAAAGTAATACTCAATTCTTTCTCCAACTGTTATCACTTATCATACTGTTCAAGGTATTATCTAAAAACCTAATGATATATGGCCTAAATATTTTCAACCCTACACACAATCTATTATTAAACATTAATAATATTTGGAGAAACTTTTGTCCTGACTAGTTGAAGCAGCTTTATCAGACCAATATCAGCCAAAAATATTGTTAAAACCTTTTAAAAATAAATAAAAATAGCAGTTCAAAGGGATTATGACAGTAACCAAGGGATTTGCAACATGAAGGACAATATTCTGGAGAAAAGAAAGGCAGAACTCCCCAGTGTTTTTCCCCAGAAACTTGCCACTTCCCAAGCACTACAAATTAGGAATAAAAAAGAAAAAGAAAAAATAGAAAGCAGAAAATGCCTCAAGCAGAAATCTTGGTAACCTCATAGTGCAAGGAAGATAAAAATTGGGGCTCAGAATAGCCAGATAAAATGAAGCCTACTACACAATTTAACCTTGAGTGGAGACACCTAGAGCACTTTATCCTGGTAATGAAAACAGAACAAAATTGACCACTGCTTAAAATGACTGACATTCAGATTCCATTTGTATCCATTCTGGACTGGACTCTGCTCTTTTTAGTTGCCTGATTTAAAAAGGAAATCTTGGGGACACCTGGGTGGCTCAGTGGGTTAAGCCACTGCCTTCGGCTCGGGTCATGATCCCAGAGTCCTGGGATCGAGTCCCACATCGGGCTCTTTGCTCGGCAGGAAGCCTGCTTCTCCCCTCCCCTCTCTGCCTGCCTCTCTGCCTGCTTGTGTGATCTCTGTCTATCACAAAAATAATCTTTAAAAAGGAAATCTTGGAAAAAAATATAACAATATAATTATGTATACATACATATATATATATATACAATAGCAATAACAATAAAACAAATTTCAATGCATAATGCTGGTATTCAGTAAAATTTTATCAGGAGAAGCTGGAACCAGGACCAAATGATCAAAACCCAGAACATCCTACATTAGCAATAAGTCACAGCTGATAGGAATATGAAAGTTACTAGACAGGGGTTTTTAAATAATTGTGATTAGTATGTTAAAAATGACAAGATGCCGAATTTCAGGAGGGAAATGGCATGTATTAAAAATCTGTTAGAGAAAAACAAATACCATATAATTTCACTTATGTGTGGAATCTAAAAAACAAAGGAACAAACAGAAATAGACTCATAAATACAGAGAATAAACCAGAGAGGAGGCAGATAGAGGAATGGACAAAATAGGTGAAGAGGATTAAGAGGTACTAACTTCCAGTTATAAAACCAGTAAGTCATGAAAACAAAAAGTACAGAATAGGGGATATAGTCAGTAATATTGTAATAACATTGTGCAGTGCAGCTGGTGACTTCATTTATTGTGGTGAGCATTGAGTAATACATAGAATTGTGGAATCACTATGTTGTGCACCTGAAACAAATATACTATTGTGTGTCAACCCTACTGCAATTAAAAAGAATCAACTGGAAGTCTAGAACTGAAAAATACAAAAGCTAAATTAAGAACAGTATAGATTGATTTTTAATACCAGATTAGATATGGCAGAGAAAAGAATTAGTAAAACGGAGGATGTGTGAATAGAAAATATCCAGACAGGGGCACCTGGGTGGCTCAGTGGGTTAATGCCTCTGCCTTCGGCTCAGGTCGTGATCCCGGGGTCCTGGGATTGAGCCCCGCATCAGGCTCTCTGCTCAGTGGGGAGCCTGCTTCCCTTCCTCTCTCTCTGTTTGCCTCTCTGCCTACTTGTGATCTCTGTCAAATGAAAAAAATAAATAAAATCTTAAAAAAAAAAAAAAGAAAAGAAAAGAAAATATGAAAATATCCAGACTGTAACATGGAGAGCAAATGCAATGGGGAAAACCAAAAAAAAAAAAAAAAGAAGAAGAAGAAAGAAAAAGAACTTCTTAAGGAGTACATTGGATATGAATAGTTCCAACATATGTGAAATTATAGTTTCAGAAGGAGTGGAGAGGAGAGGAAGAAAATGAGGGATGAGCAGTATTTGAAGAAATTTTTGCCAGATTAAACAAACAAACACAAACAACTGAAAATGACAGCAGCCATCCTATTCAGGGAATTCTATGAGCCCGAATGAGGACAAACACAAAAGAAAGTTTAAATAAGCACATAGTAATGAAACCAAAAGGAGAAAAGAAAAGAAAAACTGTCCTGATAAAAAAAGATACATTATCTCCAAAAGAACAACAATAAGACTGGCAGTTGTGATAGCAACAGAAATAAGAAAATCCAAAAGACTGTGGAGTGGCTTTTTTAATGGACCAAAAGACACTAGTGATAAGAATTCTCTCTCCAGCAAAAATGTCCTCCTTAATGAATACAAAGTAGAGATGTTTTCACACAGACAAAATATCTGAGATTCCATCACTATCAAGTCCACGCTTAAAGAAATGCTGATGATGTTCCTGATGGCATTCCTAGAGTTAGAAAAACTATGATCTCAGATTGAAGCATGTAAATGGAAGAAGAAATTAACAACCATGGAAAGGGCTAGTATGTTAATACATACATTAAATTGAGATTCTGAAGAATTAGGAAGAGGACCAAATTTAAAGTATTTATTTGTAGTCTTCAAAAATTAACTAGTGAGAGAAAATATCAGAGAATTTTGTCACCTGTTTGAAGTGCTATTTATACACTAGTTTTCTTTATATTGGTATCTTAGCAACGTTTCCTATAATGTCATAGACAAATGAAGGCAGAACCCCATGTTTGTACAGAGTAAGAAAGGGTTAGTGATTTTTTTTCTGTTTTGTCTATTGTTTAAGAAAGGTTGGTAACTTCAGAAATACCTGAGAAGTTATTATTGTGAACAATGACACTGAAAGATTATTACTCACAGGTGAAGGTTTCAGAGGAGTTGAAGGTACAAAAGAAACAAATAAATAAAAAGGGACCAAAAATAATATGTTCTGGATGGTCAGGAAAGGCCAATTACACATTGCATTGCCATCCCTTAGTTTTTAAAATTGTAGTTAGGGATCAAAATATGTAATAGTGTGTTTGGCCATTGATACAAGGATCAAGTCTCCTCTGTGTTTAAACAAATAATGCTAAACAATTCTGACAGAAGTTTTAATATCAGTTCTCATGGGTCCTGAGGTACTCATAACTAAAGATGTGTTCTGGAAGCATCTTTGGCTATTATGACCATGTGAATTTGAGTAAAGCTATTCATCAAAAGCATTACATATCTTATTAAACCTTTCCTTCTACTACTTAAGAATAGGATTTTTAAAAAATAATTTGTTTAAAGATTTTATTTATTTGTTAAAGAGAGAGAAAGCGTGCAAGAGAGCACAAGCAGGACTGGGGCAGAGGGAGAAGCAGACTCACCACTGAGCAGGATGCCAGAAATGGGGCTTGATCACAGGGCACTGGGATCATGACCTGAGCCAAAGGCAGATGCTTAACTGCTGAACCACCCCAGGTGCCCCAAGAATTGAATTGTTAGGTCAAACTATTTTTATACGATTTGTGTATCACTAAAATAGATTGAAAATGGAAATATTGAAATTCTGTAGTTTTATGAACTCTTCATGAATGTCATTCATATATAGAATAATCTTCAAAAAGTGACATATCCTCATCACTTTAGAAACTGAATGGGAAAGGTGCCTCCTTATTTTCTACATAAATATTTACTAATTTCATCATTTTCTGTTTTTTCTTTTATTATTATTGAGAATAACAGGAAAGTAGAAAAAATAATATAAGGAACTCCCATGCACCCATCAATCAGGGTTGTTATTATCAGTTCATGCCCAACTTTGTTTCATCCATACCCTCACCTACTACTTCCTCAACATCCACCCCAAATATCTAGAGGCAGATCACAGACATCATAATTTTATGTGTAAATATTTCATAATGTATCTTCAACAGAAAAGGGACTTTTTTAACATAAAAATAAAAGTAGTCTTCTTATATTACAAAATTAATAATTATTCCAGAATTAGAGTTCCTGTTTATATGACTATCTCATGAGCGTGTGTTTCTATATGTGTATGTGTGCTTAATAAACACACACAGACAAGCACATATGTATGTGTATACAAATGTGTGTTAATCCTCTTCAACCATGACAGTCATAATTTCAACCATCGTTTTTCAGGATCTCTTTTTTTATTTTTTTTTATTTTTTTAAAGGTTTTATTTATTTATTTGAAAGAGAGATCACTAGTAGGCAGAGAGGCAGGCAGAGAGAGAGAAAGAGGGGGAAGCAGGCTCTGCGCTGAGCAGAGAGCCCGATGCGGGTCTCGATCCCAGGACCCTGGGATCATGACCAGAGCCGAAGGCAGAGACTTAACCCACTGAGCCACCCCGGCACCCCTTCAGGATCTCTTATATCCCAAAATATATTTCCTTTTGAAATCTTTTATTTATTTATTTAAGAGAGAGCGAGAAAACTCGTGCACAATCATGCATGTGTGTGTGTGAGCGGGATGAAGAGTAGAGGGAGAAAGAGAGAATCTCAAGCAGACTCCCCACTGAGTGCAGAGCCCAACTTGGGACTTGATATCACAACCCTGAGATTATGGCCTGAGCTGAAGATATCAAGAGTCAGACTCTTCACCGACTGAGCCACCCAGGCACGCCTCTTATCTACGAAGGTGTAATAAGGGGTGTTACCTGGATTAAAACTGTTTCATATCTAGTAAGCGTAGGAAACCTAAATTAAATACACTTTAAGAAGTTTCTTTAATCCAGAATTTTCCTGAGCTTTTAATATGCTAAAATGTACTGTGAAACTCTGAAAGCAGTTACAGTATATGGAGTTAATTACAGTTAAATAACCTCCAAAGTCCATTTTTGTGTATTTATTTTTGAAGCATTACCAATCAATGACATTTTACTTGATAGGACTTTTTGCTGGCTGTCAAGTATTAGGGAGTTTCTGACCATATATTTACATAACTTGAATTTTTTTTTTAATAGAAATTTCAGATTCAAATTTCAAAACCTGAGGCAGTATTTCTCAAAGCATGGTCCCTGGACTAACTACATCAAAATCAACTTTAAAAATGGCCTGTTAAAAATCCATATTCTCCATTTCCTTCACAGACCTCCAGAATCAGTATTTCTGGTAGGAGTCAAGGAATTCGCATTTTTAACATGTTCTCTGAGAAGCTGTTATGCATGATAAAACGTTTAAATCACTAGACTAGAATTTCTGCAAATACCTAAGGAATTTGCAAGAAGAATGAAATAATTCCAAATGAGAAGGTATTTTATCTCTATTTTACGGGAAAGAGTTTAAAAAATTTCAAAGTTTCACAGATGATAGTACTTAGCAGAGTTGACTCCTTTCCTTTTTAATTTGTTACACTTCAGGCCCTAATGATGTCACTTATCCATAAAAAAACAAGAAATGCTTCAGTATTAATCATAAGCTTCATGTTATTACACCTACTCTACCGGTATATATGGACTTCCAGGAAAAGAATAGAGTAGATATGTGTATACATCCCTCTGCTCCCTGAGACTGATTTGAATCGTTTGAAGAAAAAAAAAAAAACAAAAACTCTGCTATTACTGTTTCTTAAAAGTTTAAGTGTTTGCACAGGAGGACTCGTTAATGAACTAAGGCATAGTCCTTGTTCTTTTCCTAAAATAGCATCGAAGATTCTGTATATTTCTGCTGCACAAGAACCACTCTCCCATTCTCCACAAGTGTGATTTTTGTCTCTGTGGGGTATCCACTTCGAATTCTGAGCCCGGAGCTATGCGTGGTTGTAGAAGAGAACGCTTGAGGGAAGCAATCAGCAGCCTTGTGGGTCTTACTGAGCCACCCACACAGGATTAGGACAGGTCTGCGTGTGATGTGGGGAGAGGATACAGTAGTTAAATGATTCCTTGCCCAAGCACCCCCTTACCTACACAGAGTACTCACGGGGAAATAAGCTCAAATAATCATGTCTCCCCTTCTTTTGGATAAAAAGTCTACTCTCCTAGAAGCTATTTCTTTCTATGTATAACCTATTTTTTCACCCTATAGATACTGATATGTCTTTATACCATTGCCTCTGCCTCATACTTTTTTCTGTCGGCAAAAAGAATGGGTTCCTTAACATGTCATCCAGGACTGGCTTCATTGGTGCGTGGCTCAGTCACACAGGACCCTGTGCTGAGAAATGCCCCGTTTTGGCATATCACCCTGATGGCACTGTCTTGAAGTTCTTAGTCCTCTTGTCTCTGAAGTTGTGCTTTGTCAGTGCAGTGCAGTCCAATGGGACAGCGGAGCATGCTTGCAAGCAGAGGGAATATGCTGGGGGGTAGCAGGTGCACCTGCTTATGGTGCCGCAGCAGCAGCAGTCCACGTGCAAACAGGCTTAGCTCCCTTCACCAAGCGTCCACGCACAGGAGTCGGTACCATGTACCAGAACCACGTGCCTCCTGACAGGAGTGCTGAGGCCCTGAGAAGGTGGGCCCATCAGGACCTGGGCCCAGACTGGTGGCGCCAAAGGAAACAGCAGCCCAGAAGCTTCCATGGCTGGCTGCAAGGGTCTCAGGGGAACAGGGGACTCAGAAAGTGGTCAGTGCTGGGATCTAATGTGAAGGGTCCACTTGCCTAACTGTCCCCAGAGTCTGTCCATGTGATCTCTGTGACATCTGCAGAAACAGTAACTCTTCAACCTGAGCACCAAGACAGGAACTGCCAGGGTTCAGGCAGTAAACTTCATCAGTAAAGACTTATAAAATAAAAGCCTGTGCATGAGCCAAAGTTATTCACATTCTTCAAAGAGTTTAGCATACACGGTTTTTAAAATTTGTCCAATATTGCAATGCGAATATCCAGAGGCTTAGAAACAGGAAATTAATTTAAAGATTTTTTTCCACTCAATGGAAAAGAACACCATTTTTAGAAGAAGCTCCGGGTGAACCAATTATTAATGAGTGTTTCCTTGTAATGGAAGATAAGGCGATAGAATGCATAAATAGGCATTTTGGCTTATACGCAAGTCATTAAGGCACTTTCAGTTTCTTGTAAGACCTTCAGAAGTTACAGGGTATGTCAGAAGAACATTGTAGTTCCACTGTTTAAATGTACATTTAAAATTTAATTCAGACTTACACGAACTGGATTTGTATGAAGAGTTAAATCTTCTAGAAAAAAAAATTGTTCTGTGGAATTACCAGCGCTAGATGTTCTAAAATTTGTATTTCAACATAATTTATCAGAACTGTATTCTAGTGTTGTCACATCCTATAAACTACTCTTTACTGTTCAGTAACAGTTATGTGAGCAGAGAAAGATCCTTTGCAAAATCAAAAATTATTGAAAAATATTTGTGATTTTACATTCCAACTGATGCCAGTTACACCAATTGAAAATGAAGTTACTTAAAACAAATTCCAGTAAGTAAATTTACAGAAATGTGAGAAAAATCTTAGAGCAAGCAAGATAGAACTTTAATAAAGCATTATTTCATGTATTATATAAAACTGACACCAAAAATATATTTTTGCAGTTTGCAAGTTTATGCTCTGACTCATGTATCACCATTACTCTTTTACATTTTATAAGTTATGCCACATTTCTAAAGCAAGTTGTTTTATGTTTAATATCTTCAAGAGAACTTCTTTATTTTTTGACCAAAGTACCCCGCATTTTCTTTTCACATTGCGACCCACAGATTATGTAGCTGATCCTAAAGATATCTCAGTTATGTCTTCTACTGTGACTATCACCCAGCTTCCTATTTCCCATCTTCACTCATGTGTTATACTCTAATAATAGGATTTCCAGCAAAACGACTGCTCTCTATCTACCATCCGTGTTTCTTCTTCACATAGACCCTTTGTAAATGTGCCTACCTCTCACGGACCTAGATATCTTTCCCCTACCTGCCATCATTGCCTAGCTAATTCCTATTTGCCTTTTACCCTCAGCCAAAACAATTCTTTTTCAATAAACTGACCCCTCAGGGTCCCCCATTTTAATGGGGTCATTTACTTCTAATATATGACCCTTATCACAGCTACAACTACATATCCATTAATATGATTTGGTTAGTGTCAGCTTCTCTCTTTAGACTTAAATCTCTGTGAAAGGCAGGCACTGTATGATTTATATTTGATGTTGTTGTTTTTTTCCTCCTGACAGATGGCTGGAATATGGTAGGTGCTCCGTAAAATATTAGTTTATAAATGAATTAACTAGTGATGACATCTAAACATTAGAAATTATAATAACAAATATTTCTTATTCATGAAGTCTTAGTCATTATTATTATACTACCAATGAGCTATGTATGCAGGGAATGATTTGTCTAACTTTGCTACTTTGTGGTGCCATAAATGGAAGGAGTTGCTGTCATTTTTAATGTTTGAAAATTACTTTAATTGCATGATCTAAAACTTTGAATCAGAGTAGTTTCACGCTAACACATCCAATTAGTCAACTCATCCTCCCATAAATGTAAATAAGACATTCGCAATATGTTCTTTTTTCCAAAAACTACAAGAAGAAAAATATTTTTCTAGTTCTAAAAAGTGTTCTTGAAACCCTTACTCTAGGGGAGAGAAGTGAAGAAGGCTTGCAATTAGGAATGCTTGTAGTCCACAAAAATCATTCTTCAAACTTTTCTCCAAAAGTAATTAGAAAGTGTATATATCTCATATCGTAAGGAGCATTTTTAAATTATGCAAATGTAAAAAATAAATAAATTACCCAAACATAAAGATATACCTGATGTCGGTTGAGTTCAATTTTCTGCATTATATGCAGGAATATAAAATGTGCTTTTATTTTTCCATGCCTCTTTTTATCAATATGTACCTTAAAACTCAAGATTAGTAGTTTCTTCAGGGTTAAACTTTATCTCACAAATGTTCTTTAGAGAAAGAGTTTCTCCAGGTTCTCATTTCACAGTTTTGAAACTTCTTTATGTACAGTAATTTTTTCAGTATAATTTGCCCAAACTCCTAATTCTTAAATGTAAATTCCTTAAAATGTATTTTATTTTAGTAAAATAGTGCCTATCTGAATCCAAACGTATGCCCAGGGCTTCTTTATGTTTACTGATTTTTCCCTTTCAGTCAATTATTAATCCTCTAAAATAGAAAACTATTCATTTTGTTATTAGAAAATACATATATATGTATATATATATATATAGTCAGATAGGATCTATCACTATGAGTCTCTTTTAATCAGAGAAATATAGGACTCTCGAGTCCAACTAGAATACTTTTAGAAATGACCTTTGAAAACTCTGGTCAGTGAAATGCTAGGACTTATAGAACAGTGGTTGACACTGTGACTGATATTTCTAATGGGAAGTGTTTTATGATAGATGTGGAATTCTAGCCTTGGAAAATCTGGATAAGAGAAGAACAACATACATCTTTCCCCTCCACATTGTGTCTTTAGATAAAATAGAAAATTATTATCTATGTCAGATATAGGATAGATATTATATTCACATCAGTAAATATATACTTGTGATTATAAATCTCTATATAAAATATTGTATTTAAGATCTTAATGGCATCATTTTTCTCATAGTATACAAAATTAACATGGACTAGAGGTGCAACCAGTGTGTGGATTGTAATATTGCACCTAGAATTTCAGAATAAAAAAAAAAACTATAAAAACTGAGTGGTGCATTTTTCATGTATGGAATACTATCTTTTGAAGTCCACAATTTTCTATCAGTATTTATTTTTATATAAAATATGAGTAAAGCTATGTCCTTTTATTACAAGTAATAAGCTATACTGATTAATGCAGACACATTTGAAAAAAGGGGAATAGAATTATTCCTACGGAATATAGTAGAACTCCAAGTTATATTTATACAATTTCAAGCAATTGCAAAGGCATGTAAAATATGTATTTTGTTGCCATATGTCATATTTTAAAAGTTTTTTCTAGTAATAAATTTTTCTATCAACAGAGAGGACTGTTATTACCATTCCACCTTCCAAAATGGACGTTACAGTTGGAGAGAGTATAGTCCTACCATGCCAGGTGTCCCATGACCCATCCGTTGAAGTTGTATTTATATGGTCTTTCAATGGAGATGTCATAGACTTAAAAAAAGGAGTGGCTCATTTTGAAAGGATTGGAGGAGTAAGTTGATGAAATTTTTAAGTACTTACTAAGATAAATCAAGTCTTTCACATGAATCAACACCTTTCTTAAATATTCTCCCCATATTTATTTGCATGGATAACCACTGTCTGTTTCTGAAGCTGCATCTGTTTTTGTTTTATTTTGTTTACTGTCTTTCATAGAAATGATTGTGTTCTAGATGCAATTATAATAGAGGGGATAGGGAAAAAGATCATATATGAGGGATCATAAAATGATACTAGTATATCTCCTAATTTCAGAGTTGTCTCATATTTAATATTTATCCACCTGTAAAAAAAAATGGGACATGCTGGGAATTATTGTGTTTTTATCCCCCTTTCATTTTCTATCTGCAGGAATCTGTTGGGGATTTGATGATAAGGAATATTCAGTTAAGTCATTCAGGAAAATACCTGTGCACGGTAAAAACAACTCTAGAAAGTTTATCTGCTGTAGCTGATATCATTGTTAGAGGTGAGCATAACAGTGGAAATAAATAAGCCATTATTTATTCACAGACAGAAATGTTAATAAGTGAATGGTAATTCTTTGAATAACCAAACTACATCATGATAAAGAAGTGAGATAAAAAAATAGACTTTTTATTTTCTAAACTTTAAGACTCCAGGGCATATGTAGTATGGATATGGATATTGAATTGAGTAGATTTTGTGTATTTAAAAGGAAAAGTCAGACTCATTGTGCAGTGTCAGTCCCTAAAAGTTAGGCATGCCTTCTATTTATAATAAACCATTCTCCGGACGCCTGGGTGGCTCAGTTGGTTAAGCGGCTGCCTTCGGCTCAGGTCATGATTCCAGCGTCCTGGGATCCAGTCCCACATTGGGCTCCTTGCTTGGCAGGGAGCCTGCTTCTCCCTCTCCCTCTCTGCCTGTGCTCGCTCTCTCTCTCTCTCTAACTAATAAATAAATGAAATCTTTAAAAAAATAAATAAATAAACCATTCTCATCAGAACAGGGTCAAAGTCATATATTCCTATAGGCTCCATATAAACTGCATTTACTTTACTTACCTTTTGAAAAAGGAACATATTAAAGTTGTTTTCAGTTTTTAAGACTAGCTTCCTAATGGATGATAATCAACCATTCCATGATTGGAATTTTCTTTTGTTTTTTTTTTAAAGATTTTATTTATTTATTTGACAGAGAGAGAGATCACAAGTAGGCAGAGCAGCAGGCAGAGAAAGAGGGGGAAGCAGGCTCCCCGATGAGCAGAGAGCCCGATGTGGGGCTCGATCCCAGGACCCTAACACCATGACCTGAGCCAAAGGCAGAGACCTAACCCTGAGCCACCCAGGCACCCCCCCTTTTTTTTAAGAGTAATTGGGGAGGGAGAGAATCTTGAGCAGTCTCCACGCCTAGCACAGAGACCAATGCGAGGCTCAGTCTCATGACTCTGAAATCATGACCTGAGCTGAAATCAAGAGTTGGTCGCTTAACTGACTGAATTTTCTAATCTTCAAAGGAAGATTTCTAAATTAGTGTCTCACCATGTAAACTGAATTAATAAGGCTTTATCTCAAATAATTTGCTAAAAGTACATTCTGTTCAATATTTTATTTTTTAACTATACTGATAAGAATAAACTGCCCCATCTCAAATCGATGAATTAATAATTTTCAATATAGTTATCATCAAACATATTTTTCAAGGTCCACCAGGTCCCCCTGAGGATGTAAGAGTGGAACACATTTCCAGTACTACTTCTCAACTAAGCTGGAGACCAGGCTCAGATAATAATAGTCCCATTCAAATATTTACTGTTCAGGCTCGGACACCGTTTTCTGTGGGTTGGCAGGCTGTTTCGACAGGTAAGTGACACCAGTGTTTTCAGGTAGTTTTTCTAAGAAAGATGTATTTGATTGATTGATTGATGTTAAGTAGTGCCAGTTTTGATGCCTTAAGTACCCCCCCTCTTTTTTAGTTCCAGAAATTCTCAGTGGCAAGACATATAATGCAACAGTGGTTGGTTTGAGTCCTTGGGTGGAATATGAATTTCGTGTCGTTGCTGGGAACAGCATTGGGATTGGAGAACCAAGTAAAGCATCAGAATTGTTAAGAACCAAAGCATCAGGTAAGATATTAGTGTCACGTGGAAGATCCTTTATGGTATCATTCTTAAAGCATACAAGTAAGAAGTATTTCTATGGGTCTTATAGTATTTTGGGTCCCAAATCAGAGGCAGGAAACCACCAGCTCTCATTTTCACATTTTTATGTACCCAAAGTAGGGAGTATTTTCTCCTAAATATAAGTTCAATAAGAGATGATTATAGCTAAGCCGGCATGTCAAAAATAAGAGTTTTTCAGAAGCTGTCCTCTCATCTCATCAGTTTTCTAGCCAAACTCCAACAGAGAATCTGTAGATTTGTACATGCAAATGAGTTACTGCTTGTTTCATTAAATGTTGTAGCCAAGAATTAATTGAGACTCTGTAGGTGCAATCAGCCACACATTTCCATCTATTTCTCAACTCTGACCTAGTTGCAGCTTCATTGAGCAATAGTATAAATTCTTTCATATGCAAATGAGGTAAATCCTAAGCTCATTTAACAGAAGCACTAATTGAGCATCAGTTGGTTCACTGATCAGCAAAATACAAGTGGAACCTGGCTCAGAAATCACCCCTTCTTAAGCTTTTTTCAGTGGATCCTCTTTGTTCTTCTCCTAAACTTTACATCCAGGGTAACATCTGATCTGCTTGCTGCATGCAGCTACAAAGTTCAAGTTCTTATTCAGTCATATAAATGAGGGATTGCTCTGTTGTCTCTGGCTTAGCTTAACAAGCACAAAGTACGCCGATTAAGTGCACAATCATCAGATATCATTAAGTCTCTTTTCAAATTAAAGATAATGTAAGGATTTTCATTATAGGATTGGGACTGAAAAACAAAATATTTGACTGTAAGATCTTAAATGAGATCATCCTAGAAGTTTAGAGCTGAGAGGAGAGTCCTTCATTTTACAGAAGAGGAGAAGGATGACCAGGATCTTAGCTGATTGTTTTGGACAGAGTCGGGATTTGAACTCAGACCTTCAGACTTGGGCACTGGCATTCTCCATAACCATGGGTCTTAACCTAGATAATTAAGAGATTGGCATAAAGAAATGTATAAATATAGAAAGTCCCAGACTTTACCATAGACCGGCTGGAGGAGAATCTCCGAGGTGGCCTATGACTCACTCTTACTGTGAGCTTTAGGTTGTTTTTTACAACTGATTGATATCATGGTAGCTTTGGGCAGGGTTGACTCTAACTGTAAAGTTTTACAGTAAGGAGTGTGTACTGCCTTCTGTTAACCACTAACACTCTTGTTTCAGTAGCATGATGAAACCTGGTGTTCATAATAATTATCCCAAGTTTCCAAATCATACCAGTGTGTCTTTTTTTTCCCCCTGTAGCTTCTTCTCAATATGGTTTTAGGTTTAGTATGTTTCATTTGAAAAAGGAATTTAAAAAAAAGGAATTGTGTTGCCCAGAATATTGGAAACTTTGTAAAGAGTGAATAAAAGTATAATTTTAAATAATTTTTTATGTATCTAAACTCTCTAATGGTCCTGGAAAAGTGTCACTCTCAGTTGCCAAGTACCAGAAATCCTGCAGCTATAGAACCCACACGGGTTTATCTGTTTTTGGCCAAAGGCCATTGAAGACTTAAAAAATAGGGTGTAGGTACAAGGCAATCTTTTAAATTCATTGTGAAGATCAAAGCAGATAAAGGGCAAATTTGAATATGAAAATGGGTAATGTCTGATAGGTGCTATTATTAAGAAGAACAATTAGACTTATATCACTATGTTGTTTATAAAGTTAAACATCTGTATCAAATGGCAATAATTAAAGTAAGTTTTCTAAATTTGTCTGAATGGTCTCCACAGTGGGAGAAAATTTTGAAATGGACAATTAAATACTATGTATTGTAATTCCTGCCTATCAGTCAGAAAACATACCCAGGCACTTACACCCCCCACCTCTGGATCTTGATCAAAAATGGCCAAATCTAGGTAGTTATGTGTAAATTCAATCTTTAAAAAATATATCATGCAGATATATTCATTATCACAGATTTAAGATGCATCTGCCATTATTTCATGAAAAGGATTACATTTCAGTACTTCCACATATATAAAGTAAAGCCCCATTCTGATTTTATACTACAAGACCAACACATACTCTCATCAGTTTTGTAATTTACTTCAAATTACCCATTATTTGTCATATCAGTCCTCACAACGGTATATGTGAAGGGCATAATTGTTTTCTAATTCATAAAAATGATCAGTGTCTGGAACATTCTACCGCAAAGCCTTAGAGTCATGGAGTTAAACGGAGAAAATCACCTCTGTCACGTCCCTGACAGGGGTCCATCTTCTTAGCTGGCAAGTGAAAGGTTAGAGGAAAAGTCCTTCCTGTCCCGTACTGAGAGAATTTGAGATTCAAACACAGAGTTATAATAACAAGAATTTATATACTTACATATTTTTAAGAATGCATTTTTAAATGTTAAACTCTCTTGATGACTAAAAAAAAAAGAAAACTCGTTTTGGTTTGTTTATTTAAAAAAAAGAATTAATTAATAGACTGCCTCGGTAACTTGTTTACAGCACAACTGTATAATTAGGCACTAAATCAGCAATGTCACTGTTACCATCTGAATGGAACATCATTTTGCCAATTAGTAGATGATGCATAATAATGTCAAATACACGATGTTACTCAATTTTTAATTAATTTTGGAGCCAGGGTGTTCATGTATCAAACACAACTGTGTCCTCTCTCTGAGAAATTTGGATATGTGTAAACATAATTTATGTTCATTAAAAATGCAAGACTCTCACAATGTGCAGCATGAGATTTTGAAAGGTGAAATCTAAAAACAAATTCTTCCTGATGAAGATGTACTTTAATAATTGCCATCCCACATTTCTCTTGGTTGCTTTCAGTCCCTGTTGTGGCACCAACAAACATAAATGGAGGTGGAGGAAGTCGGTCGGAACTCGTCATTACGTGGGAGGTAATTTTCTGTCCAACTGAGTTATTTTGAAAGAAAAAGATCTAGTTGGCCAGGAAGAATACTGAAAAACAAAAAGACTTATTTGATCACTACTGAGAATATATATAAAAATACATGGTAAGAAAGATTCCTGATGATGAATTACTTAGAGGAGGTATTAGAAACTTTTATTTCTACTAACCTGAGAGAGTATAACTAACTCAACACAATTTTCTCCCAAATTTAAGAAAAAGAGCTCCACCGTCTATTGAAGGTTTGTCAGTAGCATTTCAATTGTTAATTGATGGACTAGACATTTTTGTATTTATTACCTCTGGAACAATTTTCTTGCACATGAGTTAGACTCAGTAGAGTGCAGGTAGAAACAGTTCTTTTCCTATCACTCTTCTTTAAACACTTCCCTGAATCCAGACAAAAACTTGGGCAGATGGCATAGCTTTTATGGTTCTTATTCTTACAAACTAATATATAGGCTCATTTTTATACTTATTAAAAAATTTAGCCTTCTTTATTATCATAAACTTTAGACTTTTCTCCAACCTAATGTTTCTCGTTTCTAGTAGCTTGGGCTTGCCTCAGTCTAAGGATTCCACAGTGTGAGAGGGAATGTGTAGTCAGTTCTCTATCTGGTCTCCATTCTGCTTTTGAATTTTCCTTCCCTGCTCCCTATGGTACCTCTTGCTCCTCCAGAGTTGTGGTGGGTTTGGACTGAGAGAAGAGGATGAGTACTGAACAGGTTCTGATTGCTAGTACATTTGTAATTTGACTTTGTTGTACTCTACAAGTGGCAAATGGCCAGACACTGTTATTTTTTTATTGTGTTTTTAATTGTGATTCCAGTAGAGTTAACATACATGTTATATTAGTTGAAGTTGCATGGTGTTGTGACCCAGCAATTTATGCATTGCTTAGCGCTCATCATGCTAAGTGTGCTTTTTAATCCCCACCACCTGTTTCACCCATCCCCAAATCCACTTCCTTCCTAGTAACCATCAGCTTCTGTTATTTTAAAGGTTAGTTGTTTTTTTTTGTTTGGTTTTGTTTTTTGGTTGGGGGATAGGCATCCAGGAGATCCCTCACTAGGGACTTCTAGTTACAATTTCTTGATGCAAGCCCAAATGTCTGCTGCAAAGTCTCCTCAGTTCCTGGGGTCTTGTGAACCATGTCCAGTCCCTTTTGGTAGAGGTGTCTTTTTCTTCTAGATGGTCATTGTGGAGAGAGCCCCTTTCAAAGCTACTCATGGACAGGCCTCTTGCATGGTCCACATTTATTCTCAGCAAACATACCTTTGTTCCCATGTTCAGTGGGAATATAGTGCATACCTGCTTAGCCTCTCTCTTCACTCTGCTACCATGTGTTGTCCAGATCTCTCTCTCCTTAGAAGTATCAGGCATTGTCATTTAAAAGGACCTATCTGTCCCAAATTCCAGATCCAGAGAGCACATACCAAGTAGTTCTTTGTGAGCCCTCTTCACTGGTTAGGCAAAGGAGAGGAAGTAGCCCCATTACTTTCTCTTGGTAGAGGGAAGTACACAGCTTTTCCTACAACTCTCTCAAAAAAAAAACTTTTTCCTACCGTTCTCTCACTAAAAAAAATGAACACTCCTTTGATAGACCATTGTCATAGAGGGGAGGCTAAATTTTGCCTATAAATGGTTTGATGTCTCTCTTTGGAATGCATATCATGACATACCCTTGTTGTCAGCTTTGAGCCTCAACTATAACTGATAAAAGAGCCCTGCCCTGTTTCATTGCCTGGGTACATGTTTTTGACATTTTGATAATAACTTTCATACTGCCAAAACATCCACTTCCTCAGACATTTTAATATTATACCTAAAAGCATGATGGCCATGGATGTTTTAATTAAAAACCATCCCAGCTGACGTGTACAAAGGGGGTTCTCCTTGGGAGGCAGGGTGATTTTATTCCTCAGTAGACATTTTACAATGTCTGAGGACATGTTTAATTGTCACTACTAAGTTGGGAGAAAGTTGTGTTTGGGCAGAGGCCAGCAATGCTGCTAAGCATCCTACGATGCACAAGACAGCCCCTACCACAAGGAATTATCTGGCCCAAAATGTCAATAGTGCTGAGGTTTAGAAACACTGTTGTTGAATAAGAGTACTTCATTGTATCTGCAGTAGTAAAAGGTCCATTTTATTCCTTACAAAATTCCATTAAAGATGGAGAGAGAAAGAGTGTTAGTGGCAGTAACCTCTTTTTATCTGTGAGTAAACTCAGGCACAGAGATGTTGTTTTCTCAAGGTTGTAAATGACAGGGCCAGAAACCAGGCGTAGCTACTCTAAAAGTCGTCCTTTCTTCTGGACATCTAGTTTCACATAGACTTTGTGAGCCCAGCACAGTGCCTGGAATGTGGCATGGCTGTGGGAGTACCTGTTGGATGGGTGGGTGTACTGAAAGAGAAGAAACTCTCAGAGGCCTGCGGCAGAGGGGACGATACTCATGGAGCACTTACAGGGCTTCTGAGCTGTGCTGGGCATTTCATGTCACTCAGTCCTCACAGCAATGCTAGGAGGTGGGTAATGCCACTTTCAGGTTTAGAAATGTGATATGGCGGGGGGCTCCTGGGTGGCTCCGTCAGTTAAGCATCCACCTCTTGATTTCAGCTCAGGCCATGATCTCAGGGTTGTGGGATCAAGCCCCCGCCCCCCATAGGACTCCCTGCTCAGTGTGAGCCTGCTTGAGATTCTCTCTTCCTCTCCCTCTACGCCTCTCTCTGTCCCTGCTCCCACTCTCTGCTCTCTAAAATAAATAAATCCTAGAAAAGATTTGGGTGATGGGCAGTGGAGCATTTGAACACAGGGCTCTCACTCCATACTCTATTACTTTGTCCTAATTTTGAATTCCACTTATCCCTACACGATGTCATGGTTCAGGGTGGATGAGAGTCCCTATATATCTGCCTTAAGCAGGAGGTAAATCAAATTATTCCTGTCCTCCAAACACATTTCCCACAAAACCAGTGACTCCCACATAAGCCTACAGGAGGTTTTCTTTAGTGATGGTAAGTAGGTTATTTAGGCTTCAATATTCTTTGAAGGCCAAATAAGCATTTCATCATAGTATGTAGGGAATTTTGCCTGATATCATGCACTATTTTTTCTCCTCTAAGGTCAGAAATTACTAAAGGTTAGAAAATAATTGTTTTTGCACATTCAGTATGTGAAAGGAATGGGAAATCCTATGTCTACTATTCTTAAAGAGAGGATGTGAGTTACAAATATATATACATATGTATATATACATATGTGAGATACAAATATATATGTGAGGATGTGAGTTACAAATATATATACATATGTGTATGTATATATATTGTATACAAATATGTATACAATATATATGTATATATGTATACAAATATATATACATATGTGTATACATATGTGTATATGTATATATATTTGTAATTCACATCCTCTCTTTAAGAATAGTTATATTTGTAACTCATATATATATATATACACATACATACACACACATAATATATGCATATTTCCATGCATAATTCCATGATTTATAATGTCCTTTTCTTTAAAGCAGGTTTCATCAAACCATCACCTATGGGCCAAACCTGGCCTGCTCCCTGTTTTCATACACAAATTCCCCTACTGCCACACCCATCCTCTCAGGTGTTAGGTGTTGCTGCTTTCATACTGTTGCAAGAGACCATATGTCTCTCATTGTTTTTTTTTGTTTGTTTGTTTTTTTGTTTTTGATTTTATTTATTTGACAGACAAAGATCACGAGTAGGCAGAGAGGCAGGCAGAGAGATAGAGGAGGAAGCAGGCTCCCCAGCAAGTAGAGAGCCCGATGTGGGGCTCGATCCCAGGATCCTGGGATCATGACCTGAGCCGAAGGCAGAGGCTTTAACCCACTGAGCCACCCAGGCGCCCCTCTCATTGTTTAAAATAGTTACTATCTGGCCCTCTACAGAAAACATTTGTTGGCCTTTGTTTGTTAAAAAAAAAAAAAATTAAGTCAAAGTCATTCGCTCTGTGTGTTTTTTCTTGGGGTATCAGATATATAGATAGATACTTGCAGAATTTCCATTAGTGGATGCAGTTTCCCATGTATCACTTACATTTGGCATCACATACATGCAGTTACTGAGCCAAATCCTTCTGATACCCAAACTTTTTAAGGAATAGGTTATGTATATTTAGAAGGCGATGCATACATTAGTTCAAGCCACCAGAAGGCATTTAGGAACTCTTTCAGTTCACTGAAGAAGAGCTACTCTGTTCCAAGCAGTGGGGGTACAAAAACACATTTTAAAAAGGTCTGCATGTTCAGAGGCCAACAGGACAAGATAGTCTTAACCCAGCATGGAAGAAGGTCAGGGACGGTACCACCCTAGCTTGTCAGAACTATGTTTTGAAAAAGAAACTGGGAGTGGAGAGACCATTCCAGGACCAAGTCACCCACTGTTGTAGATAAGATAGTACCTGACGGGCTTTCAAAACTAATGCACAACTAATGACCATTTTAAATTCAGTGAGAATCCACCATTATGGTTTATAGGTGACAACTTTATGGGTCATCCTAGGTTGCTGCTCATGTAAATACACCATGGTATAATCTGCCTGAAATAAATACCTTCCTTGTGCTTTCTCCAGTGCCAAAGTAATGCATATTTTGTGTTTGTTTTGGTTTGTTTCCAGCAACCTAGACATGATATCTAACTTTTGGAATGTAGTAAATGCCAGTTCCTTTTTAAGGGTATCTTTATTCACATCTTATCATAATTTATACTCCCAGGTACTCTCAAGTTTGAGAGACTTGTGCTGAGTATGTCCTATAAAATATGACTATTAGGTTAGGAATAATAGGATAAAGTACTATGGAGTAAGAGATAAACACCTATAGTGGGAGTTGATATATATGTTGATATATATGTATTTGTAAAGGGTCTGTCAGGGAAAGTATTCAGGCTTCTGGGACACACGTTCTTTCAAAACATTGAGCCTTGCCATTGTCATCAAAGCGTCCACATACTGCAGATAAATGGACAGTTGTGACTGTTATTTCCAATCCAGGCTGCAGACAAGATTAGGTCATAGTTTGCTGCCCTTGGTCTAAATCAAAGATTCTGTTCTTAATTATTTTTTTATTTGACAGATAGAGATCACAAGTAGGCAGAGAGGCAGGCAGAGAGAGAGAGAGAGAGAGAGGAGGAAGCAGGCTCCCCGCTGAGCAGAGAGCCCGACACGGGGCTCGATCCCAGGACCCTGGGATCATGACCTGAGCTGAAGGCAGAGGCTTTAACCCACTGAGCCACCCAGGTGCCCCTCTGTTCTTAATTTTTACCAACCTTAATAGATTTTACTGCCAGAAGAATTTCTGAATTTCTTTTTTTCTACTGAACACTTCCTTTGCTTAAATAGGGAGACTTTTGTCCTGACCATCTTAAACAGCTATATATATTTTTCCATCATTTTCCCCTCTGCTCATATGGGAAGAAAAAATGGAGACCCTAAGTAAGTATATTCCCCTCTTCCCTTTCTAAACTGCTTATGTCAGAATCGGGTCTTTCATGAGGGAACATCGTGAGAAATGCTAATTGGACTTGACTACCAAAAACTAAAGTCCTTCACTTTCTCAGATGAGCTAAACATCTTGATTTAATCTGTGAGCAGAGAAGCATCAAAAACAGATCAAATGCTCTAGGAAGTAGCTTAAGTTCTTATAAATCTCTTCAATTCCACTAAAAATTAACAGTTTTAACTCTGATCTTCCTGTGAAAGTGCTAATACAAGGAAACATTTTCTTTCCCCAGATTTCAGGACCTATATTTTTCTTCCTCTTTTCACTTTCTGTATTTGTTAGACTGTTCCACATGGCCAGAAACAGAGACCAGCTCAGGTCATCTCAGTTAATGGGAATTTCTTTTAAAGCTATGTGGGAGGTAATGAGGATGAAAAGAAGTCTCAATAACCAGACAGGCAGGTCAAATGAAGAACTAGAACATCGTTCATCATTGTTTAGAGCACGGTGGCTCTAGTCCGCTGCCAGCTGCTCTGGTAATCCAGCTCCTGCTCCAGGAGTCCCTCATGCTTGCACCTTGTTCTACCTGTTTCCTTTTCTTATGGCTTCCTACTTCACCAACAGCTCCATTCTATCTCTTCTTTATGTCAGTTATAGCTTCCATTTTCTCTTGGCCTCTGCTGCCTCATTGTCCCTCCTGTATTCACTGTATGTTTTCTACTTATTGCCTACTCTAAATTTATGTAGGATTTTTGCCCCCACCTGTGTTTCATATTCGAACTCTGTAGGGGAGAGGAATTGATAGGGTCTGTCAGCCACTCTAGAACATGAAGATTTGGCACCAGGACACTGCACAGATAGTGATTAAGATGGGACCATTGATTCTGGTGCCCATTGTTGGGTAAACAGATGTGGTCCAAGTCTCAGGATAATTTGGTACAATGAATGGATATGTATGGGTAAAGGAAGACCTCAGAAAAGGAGTTGTAGGCAGGTGAAACTCAAGCATTAATGTCCTATCAGGTGTGCCTTTATTAGTCTATCAAAATATTTGAAAAAGAAAAGAAGAGAAAGATATTTTTCTTTAAGAAAACCTAAATTTTTAGTTTTTTGAATATAACTTTCTTGTAAACAGGTGGAGTATTTGTCTAAATTCAAGCATAAATTCATTTTTGTATGTTTATTTTATGTGATTATTTATAATATGTTGTATCTATAGAGTTCTGGGGACCTTATATCTATTTTTGTTTTGTAATTTTAAAAATAATAAGTTAGGTTTTAAATGAGCCTTAACAGAATTTGGTCTCTGTGGGAATAAGCAAAGTTTTTTTGTTTTGTTTTTTAAAAAATGTCAGGAAAAGTGTACACTGATATTACTACTAATGAAGATGTGTGTTAAAAAATACTGAGAGGTCTTTTATGCTTTCATGTTTGAGTAGTATTCTATATGTCCTAAAGCAAATATCATTACATAACTTATTACATAACAGTTATATTATCTATATCTTATAAGAATTTGTTGAAATTTTCATGAAAAGAAAACATAGCATTCCTTGAGATAGTTAATAAGTTAATTTTGTGCTGAGTTAAAAATTCATATCCAAATTATGTTTTAACTTATAAAATATTGCAATCTTCTAAACCATCTTTATTACATTTTATTATTGCAACTTAATGAATAATCATGGAAAGGGATATAAACATGTAAAACCTGTTTTACATTTCCATTTAAATTTTTCATTTATTTATCTGAATATCTTTAATTGGGATCATTTTCCTAACTGTCAGTCCAAATAAAAGTATTATTGTTTTTTCAATGTTTCATTAAACAGCATTAATATCCGTGTTTGTCTACATTGAAAGAAATGCCAAATAATCAATAAAAATTATAATAGCTCTATAAAATATTTTTGTAAATACTCAGTAATTGATAACTTCTGCCCAAGTCAATTCCAGAAGAACTACAGAATGGAGAGGAATTTGGGTACATCATCATGTTGCGGCCCGTTGGCTCAACAGCCTGGACTAAGAAAAGAGTACCGTCTGTAGAATCATCGAGGTTTGTTTATAGAAATGAAAGCATCACCCCCCTCTCTCCCTTTGAAGTCAAAGTGGGTGTATATAATAACGAAGGAGAAGGATCTCTGAGTACAGTGTCCATTGTCTACTCTGGGGAAGATGGTAAGTCGTGGTCAGCCATGGAATGGTCATACTTGGGCATGTATGCATATTTTGCATTTATTTTCCATGAGGATGATTGTGTCTTTTTTTAAATGATAGAACCTCAACTGGCCCCAAGGGGAACTTCTGTCCAGAGTTTTTCTGCTTCGGAAATGGAGGTTTCATGGAATGCTATTGCCTGGAATAGAAACACTGGAAGAGTGTT
Organism: Taxidea taxus jeffersonii; assembly: GCA_003697995.1. NCBI lineage: Eukaryota > Metazoa > Chordata > Mammalia > Carnivora > Mustelidae > Taxidea > Taxidea taxus. The sequence continues at coordinate 39,667 of ML107440.1, read as the reverse complement.
GGGCTATGAGGTAGTCCACGTTAATCTCACTTCTCCTTGTGAATATGCCAGCTAACCACACAACAGTTCTTGTTCAGCAGCCTATACTATCAACCTAGTTCTTAGCATATAACATTGTGTGTCTATAGCTATCAAGGGAAATGAGCAGAGGGGATCTTTCTAGGTGATCTCAGGCAAGCAAATTAGCAAATGGTAGCCATTTTTAAGGTGACCGAGTGATTATCTTATTTATTCAAATCACCATCATATTTGTTTCTTGGGGAATAATAAATGTCTAATCCTCAATGATCTTAAACCATAGGAGAATTTTACTGGGAAAGCTGTCTTTGAATTGGAGCATGACTTGAATAGATATAGTCATCTTGGAAAGGGCAGTTAAGTGATAAGAAAAAAACCTAGATTCTCCTTAATCTGTCCTTTGTAGTCTGTATAGAATGCAGTAAATCACATTTATGGGCCTTAACTCTCACAGTCAAACGATGAGACTTATCAATTACTTATTACTCTTTAACTTGCAAATCCAGTGACTCCCCAAATGGATAATACATTTATTTTCTTTTGGAGTTAAAATAAAAGTACAATTCTAAACTTTTAAAATTTTACCTTGTACTTGTTGTTGTTGTTGTTGTTTTTAATGCAATTTCTCGTCAAAAAAGAAAGGAAAAAAATAAAGGAAGGAAGGAAGGGGAAAAGGAAAAAAAAAAAGTTCTATTCATATGATAGGTCTCTCTTCCTACTGTAATCCTGAAAAGCCATTCCTCTTATTTGAATCCTATTTATTTCTGGAATTTCATCTCTAGTCTCCTCTTTTCTTTGAACCCTTCTCTGATCACTCCCTGATGTTATCTTTCCTCAAATTCCTAGAGCATTTTTTTTTCCAGTATCACGTCTTTGGAATGCATCCTCTGCTTTTTGTTCACCTATGTATTCTAACCTCTTAACTAGATTATAAGGGAATCCTAGGCAGACAGCAAGCTTTATTCTCTTTTGTCTTTTTCTGTGTGCCTAAGTCAGTACTAATATATAGAAATAGCTTGATATAAGTTGAATTATTAATTAACCTGTCATTTAAACAACTCTGGAGGAAATGTCAAGGGTAAAACATCGTAACTAAAGTCCTTGATTGAAGGTATGAATCTTCTTTTAGTCCAAGTTATTATATACCTTTTGTTAAAGCTGATAACCTTTAGATAGCTCATGAAATACTTTCTTTTGGTATTCCTTTTTTTCTTTAAAGATTTTATTTATTCATTTTATTTTGGGGGGGAAGGGCGAAGGGAGAGGGAGAGAGAAAATCCCAAGCACTGAGCACAAAGCCCAATGTAGGGTTTGGTCTCATGACCCCAAGATCATGACCCAAACCAAAATCAAGTATCTGGCACTTAACTGATGGAGCCACCCAGGTGCCCCACTTTATTTTGGCATTCTAAAAAAATGTCTAGGTTCTCTAATTTCTATTGTGAATTTGTATTTTTAAATTAGACTTTGATTATTTTGCTGTTGTTGTTGTTGCTATATAACCATATAATTAGAAAATATTCTTCTATTTGTGTTCCTGTTTCTTCCCATAACCTACCATGGTTAATAGTTGCTGAGAAATAACGAATTATTTGTTCTTTGTTTCTAATGATCAGGTGTTATACTGGACAGATGACTCCAAAGAATCCATGATTGGGAAAATTAGAGTCAATGGGAATGTCACAACCAAAAACATCACAGGGCTAAAAGCCAATACCATCTACTTTGCTTCTGTGAGAGCTTATAACACTGCTGGAACAGGGCCCTCTAGCCCACCAGTCAATGTTACCACCAAAAAGTCTCGTAAGTATGCATCCCACACAAGGACCAAGACTCATCTATAAGTAGAAACATTTGCTCAATCTCCGTTTCATTCCTCCCACCTCATCATTTTAGTGATTGCTTTGTTTGGCTAGTTTATCTTTCAAACATGGCCAATTGTTGAAACTTTCTGGTAACAATCAAAAGAAACCACTTTGATCTTTTTGAAATTCTGAAAGAGAAAATATTCTGAGTATATAGATTAAAGATAGAAGAGTATAATGTTTAAAAGCATAGGTTCTGATGCCCTCTCCCAACCTGAGTTCAAAACCTGACCTCTCATCCTTGGATTGTTGGGTGGTTTTTTAAACTTTCAGGGTCTCCATATCCTCACCTGGAAAATGAGAGAAAAATTGTACCTATTTTCTCACAGGTCTCTCTTCAAGAATGAAAGATATAAAGAAAGTATCTAGTGTATCCTTTAGAATATGCTAAGTATTAGACTGTACTCTGACGTGATCCTAGCACTGCCAGATGTCTAGATCTTTCTTTATAGGGTAGCTTATCACAGTAGTGTACTTGGAAGTCCCTCACATTTAAGATTAACTATTCTGCTTCTCTTTAGCTCCCTTAATAATCAGCCAGCTGTCTTTTACATAGGCAAAGCCTACCGAATAAAGGATGAATAATGGATTGTTGCTGTGTTTGTCCTATGAGTGAGCCTGGCATCAGACAAGTATTCTATAATATGAAGCACAGTGATCAAACATGATATAGTAATAGCTGCCATATGTACATTTATGATTATATATTTGTATATTTCTTACATTTTGTAGATGAACATAGGTTATTGTGTTCACAGGCTTTTAAAGAAGAGAAAAAAATTTTAAAGATTTTATTTATTTATTTGACAGAGAGAGAGATCATAAGTAGGCAGAGAGGCATGCAGAGAGAGAGGGGGAAGCAGACTCCCTGCTGAGCAGAGAGCCTGATGCAGGGCTCGATCCCAGGACCCTGAGACCATGACCTGAGTTGAAGGTAGAGGTTTAACCCACTGAGCCACCCAGGCGCCCCATGTTCATAGGCTTTTAAAAACACATTCTTTGGTCTCTGAACTCTGATGAAAAGAGGATTCAAATATAGTTGCTGAATTTTGAGGAAGACTAAATGGTCACACAGGAGAGGTATATCTTGCTTTTAAATGTATTCTTTTCTCTCTTGTGTATTGAAGAAGAATAGGTGGTGGAGCATCATTTGAAAATCAAGTGATAAAAACTTTTTCCCTGTGTACATATATTTGTCCAATCCAAAAAGAAATTATAAATCATCTCAGTTCTTAAACCTTTGATTATAGAATACATGATCCACTTTTATCCATATCACCAGGCCAGCAGCCAAAGACCTGTGTTCTAATTCCGGATACTTCACTGACTCATGACCTGAAACAGGATAAGACATTGCACTTTTTCTTCTTTAATTTTCTTACCAGCTAAGTAAAAATTCTCTCTGCCCTCACTCTCCCCAAATCATTAGTGAGGCACAAATGAGATACTGATTATAAGAGCACCTTGGAAAATACAGTTTCTTGCTAAGAAAGAAACAAACAGATGAACAAAAAGCCTCTGGGATCAGTCCATTTCAAGTGGAGAGTATGTGCGACCAACAATTCTTAACCCAGCTCTCTTCCAATCCACCAGTTGGCAAGAAATTAGGTCATGAGCGATCCTCAAGAACTGACTAGCTAGAAATATAGTTCTATTCCTCTTCCTGTTTTATCTCATGCTGACCAAATCAGTGACGCCATTGCCATATGCTGATGTGAATGATTTGCTTCTGGAGTCCTTCTGGAGTCTGGCCTCTTCCAGCTCATTTGCAAATCTGGGTGGAAATTTCCAGTCATTCAGTAGTTTTAAGATTGTCCAGGCATTTCCTTCTAGCTGATTGAGAGATGCCAAACTCACAGAACATCTTGTGTGTCATTCAGTTTCTATCTTGGGCAAAATCAAGGGTGATTAGAAATGTGTAAAGATAGTATTTTAAAAAACCTCACAGATTTGTATCATGATAAATGGACAGACATGATAATGCAGTTGTTGAAGCAATCTTAAATCAGCTTAAGATTACATGTATTCCTGTTGACCAGTTGAAGGTAGACTGAGACCTGAACAATTAACTACTTTAAAAGAACTGTATAGGAGTGCCTGAGTGGCTCGGTGGGTTAAAGCCTCTGCCTTCAGCTCAGGTCATGGTCCCAGGGTCCTGGGATCGTGCCCCGCATTGGGCTCTCTGCTTGGCGGGGAGCCTGCTTCCTCCTCTCTCTCTGCCTGCCTCTCTGCCTACTTGTGATCTCTCTCTCTCTCTGTCAAATAAATAAATAAAATATTTTTTAAAATAAAATAAATAAATAAAAGCATTGTATGTATCTTTAAAAACTTAAAAAATAATGCTTTTCTGTAACCTGAATTTGCTAGCTTGATTGTTCATACAACTTAAATCAACCATGTATTAGTTTATGCTAACCTATCCTACATGTTTAAGTAGAAAATTCATTTTTGACATGGTGATCTCAAGTTTGTTCAGTTGACCTACTTTCAGTACTTGATACTTCAAGTGGGCTTAACTGAAATTTGGATTATATGCCAAGAATGTTATTGGTGGTTTGAGTGTTAACACATGATCATCTTCATCAAAGAGTGTGGAACATATCCTTAGAAAACAGTTTGATTAAAAAGGAGTAATCTCCCCAAGATGTAATTTTAGAATATATCTGCTGAAAGAAAAAGTGAGATGAGATTCAGAAAATTTTAAATGACGTTTAGTATTTTTAAGCATTCGTCTTCTTTCTTGATTAAATCAAACAAATAAAAACCCTTATAATTCCTAATTTCTTGATAGCAATTTTGTTTCAGTATTTCTTGAATTTGGCTTTCACCAATCTGTATACTTGAGTGTCATGATCAAAATAGCCAACAAGGGCTTGAGAATAAGAAGTTCTGTACATCTCCATCTCATCATGTTTGAACATAAATTAAACCTCTAATTTCTTTCTGTAGCATTCTATGTCACTAACATTGTAAAAATGGGATACAAACTGTCTTAGATTCCTATTGTTGCTGTTCAGATTTCCATAATTTAGGGGTTTAAAGCAATATGAATTTATTATCATACCTTTCTAGAGGTCAGAAGTCAGAAAGGAGTTTCAGTGGTTGGAAATCGGGGTATTGGCATAGCCTGTGCTCCTTTCAGAGTGTCCAAAAACACATTTGTTTCTTTGTGGTTTCTGGCTTCTAAAGACCACCTACACTGTGTAGTGACCCCTTCCTCTGTTTTCAAGGCCAGCAGCTTTGTGTCTTCAAATCTGCCTGTGACTCTGATCCTCTGATTCTGTTATCATATCTCCTCTGACTCTGTTCCTCCTGCCTCTCTCCTGTTCACCCATCTAAAGATCCTTAATTTAATTGCATCTGCATAGTCCCGTTTTCCATACTAAAAAAAAAAAAAAAAAAAAAAATGAGGAATTACAAGGGTTTTCATTTCTTTGATTTAATCAAGAAAAGAGAGGGATGCTTAAAAATACTAATCCCACAAGTTCTGGGGATTAGTATATGGAAATGTTTATTCTATTGGTCACAGTTACAAAATACTGAGCATGTCTATATCCTGAGCCCTGTGTTAATTTTCCACATACATTATCTCACTTAATTCTTAACAACAAATCAAGGAATTTCATATTTTAATTCCTAGATATAAGAAAACAAATGCTTAGAGAAGTTCTTTGGGCATCTGTCAGACTCAGACACTGTGAACATGGATCCTCTGAATCTCTTCATCCCATGAACACTGTGTTAATTTGTAATCTTCATCTCTAACCATCTAAATAGTCCCTCTCTCTCCAAATCTCAAATCTTCAGTCCAAACCTCAAATGGTCCTTAGATTTTTCTTCCTAAAATGGAATCACAGCCTATTCTTCTTCCAAAATTTCATTGTCTCCTCCAAGCCACAGAACAAAAGCTAAGAGAATCTTTCACCATCTCTCCCAAACTCCCTTTCTCCCCTCATCCAGCCCTGGCAGCCCCAGACTTACTGACTACAGTTTAACATGTCCCTGTCTCACTTCACATACTCTCTCAGTGTGTCATGCTCCTGCCCTACCTGTCAATAGTCACATATCTTTCCTCCTGATCTGTAAATTTCTCATATTTTCCTGCTTAATGTATTTGCATTTTTCTGGATGTCCCATGACTCTGGCCCATTGTGAGATAGTGTTGGAAAGAGACAGGGACTCCTGAGTGAAATAAGGTTGGCTGTGAGTCTCAGCTCAGCCACGTACTACCTGTGTAGCAGGTCTAATTCTCCCATACCTCAGAACCCATTTTCTCATCTGAAAAACAGAGATGATGATACTTTCCTCTGGAGTTTGCTCTGAGAACTAAAGGATATCATGAACACTAAGGTGCCCCAGAGGCTGCCTTACAGCGAGAGCTTAGTGCATGGTAACATGTATTATTATACTTCTATAGTGATTTCACTCTCTGCATTTCTTAAAGCAGGAAAGCGCTTTCTACTTTCTTTCTCTTGATAAATCATTGTAGAAATTTTCTTCAAGGGTCATGAAAGGACAGCCAAAGTGAAGATGAGGAATGGCTTTAATGAAACATTGAAGATAGCTCTGATTCCAAATGTTATCCCTGGATCTAACTTTGATTTTCCACGTCCTTGAGATGACATCAAGATTACCTCAGAATAGCGGTGACAGTAAGAAATTCTGCATCCATCACACATTCATACTGTCACTGTCTAGATTTTCAGTCTGATACTTGATCATCCATTGTAAATTCTCAGAAAGAAAGCTCACATTTACCAAAATCTCTGCCTATTCTGATTGGGTAAGCTTAACAGAAAACAGAGCCCTTTTTTGGAAATATGATGATCCAGTCATCATATTCAAAATAGTGATTCAAAATCAAAATAGTGCCTCCCATGAGCTATGCATAGGTTAGTGCCTGATGGAGATTAAAGCAGCCCAGATCTCTGCCTTCAGGCAATTTCTCTTTCAGTGGAGAGGCAACCTAAAAGAAAAACAAAACAAAGCAAAACAAAAAGACGAAATAATCATAGATTATGAAAAGTGGTACAAAGAAAATAAGAGGCTGAGATCTACATAAAAAAAGAGTTCCTATGTGATAAAGGGTATATATTTTGATATGATATAAAACATGAAAAGGAGCTAGTGGACAAAGGGATCTCCAAACAGAGAGAACAGCACATGCAAACTTCTGAAAGCTTTGTTACTATTGTTACTAGTGATGATGTTGGCTTTTTTGTTGTTGTTGTTTTTTAAAGTAGTTACCAGTGATTTAACAGTATCATAGCTTAGTGAAAATGATATATTTCCAAAAGACAACTGAGAAGCATTGCAAATATATTGTGATCCACAGGGATATCACTTAAACAGAATTTAGATATACAATCAAAGGGATAAAAATATTTACATCAGTTCCAAGAAGAAAAGAAAAAAAAAAAAAAACACAGCAACAACATTGATTATATAGAAAGAAATATTCAGACCCAGCAACACAAAGTGTTTGCAAATTTTGGCTCAATTTGGCCCCTGTCATTGACGGACTAGTACTCTGTACTGGATTTTTCTTGCTGTAAATTTGCAATCAATCCATATTTAGACATAAAGGAAGCATTAAGCTTTTATTTCATCTTGCACTTATGTTCTTTCTCTCTTGCCCAAATGTCAACCCCATGCTGTTACTTAGAAGTGTAACATAAGAAGTTGTTTTTGAATTGAGTTCACAGTGTGAACTACAGTTGAATATAAATGCCATCTACAGAAAAATTGATCACAGGGAAACCATTAGAGCTGTAGAGGGCTAGTCTAATGTTGCTCTGTCATTTGATTAATAGAAAATGATTTGGTCTTTGAAAATTGCCCAGAAAGATTTTTAAAATTAGAAAAATGTTTGTTTGTTGAGTTTACCATTGGCCAACGTGATACAAACATCCATGGCCTGTGTTTGATATTATCCATGTGACAGTGTTTTAGATTTTCAAGGTAATAGAAATCTCAGTGTCATAATAGGTATTTGAAATCCAGTTTAATCAAGTACATTAAGCTCTTAAAACCAGAACTATTGGGGCGCCTGGGTGGCTCAGTGGGTTAAGCCTCTGCCTTCGGCTCGGGTCATGATCTCAGCGTCCTGGGATCGAGCCCCACATCGGGCTCTCTGCTTGGCAGGGAGCCTGCTTTCCCCTCTCTCTCTGCCTGCCTCTCTGCCTACTTGTGATCTCTCTGTCAAATAAATAAATAAATTATTAAAAAAAAAAAAAAAACCAGAACTATTAATAATGTTCATATTAAGCAACTTTCTAAAGCAGCTTTCAGAAACTTTTTATTTAAATACTAGACAAAAAGCATTGGCATTGGAGTTATCCTCATGGACAAAGATAAGAAAGATGATAGACTATGATAATTTCCCAGATAATTAGCTAAAATTCTACCACTTTATCTGTCTTTCAAAAACCATATAAAGAACCCAAAAAGAACAATATTATTAAGGACAAATCTTATTTACCCTAGTTATATTTAAGAAGCAGATCATTTGCAGACTTTGGAATTGTATTATTACTAACCATCTGCTTTGAACACAACTGAAAAATTGATCATGCCATAAGACCACAGTGGAGAATTGTTACTCTAAGGAAGGAGAAGTAGCAGTTACTCAGTTTTTTAACATGTACCACTAACCAAGTGAAGAACATTTCATATTTTAGTATATATAAGCTAAAAATCTTAGAAATTAGGAGATTTTTGTCTCATTCCAAAGATAGGAAGACCAGGCCTCATGGAAGAGACTAGATACAGATTCACCTCTCTCTGACTTTTAAGGCCATCTCTTCCCACGTCCTAGATAGCAAGAGAGAAAAGCATTCTAAGTGATCTGTGCCATTGGCCATTCACACCAAGAACTCATTCCTAAAAGAACTCTTCTCATTTTATGCCCATAGAATATTTTATGTATGCTTTGGTAGATGAAGAAACAAATACAAACATTTTGGTGTCATGGCCATAGTCATAAACTCCTTGTCCACATAGTTAACAGAGGCCAGTTTTGTCTTCCAGCCTCGAGCTTCCCCAGTGGATTCATAGTGTTGAAAACAGCACTTTTACTCTAAATAAACAAACAAAATAGACACAGAAATAGATGAAAACTTCAGAGTCCATCACTGCCAGTGACATCAAAGAAGTAAATTTATATTTTCTCTGTATTGATTCTATGATGTTCTTAATGTTAGTGCTTCATTTTAAAGAACAAAGGTAAAAGAAATGTGCCACAAGAGCATCCTAGATATTAAAACTATGATATCTTGTGAGAATTTTTATATTATCTCTTTTATAACTGAGAAAAAGATTAGAGAAGGCACTCTGGGATAGCTCAGGGGGAATAGTTACAAAACAATTGTTGTTGACATCTAGTCCTTCAGAAATAAATATATTCACGAACATGCACTGAGTGCTTACTAAGTGCAAAACTCTTAGGCCTTTAAGATTGAGCTTATATTGTCAAGAAATGTCCTAGGGCATGTTTAATCCAATTGGCTTGTTTATCTTATAAATCATATGAATTGCTGTAGGTTTGGCCATGGCAATTGACCTTGGTTATAGAAAAGCATGATGAATAGATTGGCCACATTGTGTCAACTATGTGCCTGCACACGGCCCATCACATAGTCAATATAACCTGAGAAAATCACTCAGGACTCTGAGTGGTTTTTCCTTAGCCATCTTTTATAGTCATTTATTCCACATGTATGAATTATATGTCTCCTATATGCCAAGCACTGTGCCAGTAGTTGGTAATACAGAGTTGGACAAGGCACATGCCCTCAATAAATTTTAAGAAACTCGTGATCAAGAATAGCTATAATTCAATGTGATGAATCCATTACAAAATATGAACTGAGCCCCACTGGGAGCAGAGAGGGAAACGTTTATCTCTTGGCTATGTCCCAACTGAGGTGTAAGTAACTAGGTGAACAAAAATAATGTCCTTGTAGGTTTATGGTAACAGGGAATATATGATAATGCAATATCAAACACCCTGAGACTTTTCCAGTGACATATAAGAGAATAAATAGCACTTGAGTCAAAGCTCTAAAAGAAATCATTTCCATTTCCATCAGTGTTATAATGAGTTAAATATTGTGCTCATTCAGCCTCACAAATTCAAATAAGATGCCAAAAACATCTTGCTGGGTAGTTTTATCTTTGCCTCTGCTTTCCAGCTGAATTATTTTTAATCTCTCCAGTTTCCTAAATCTCAAAAATAATCATGTGGACTCAAATCTTTGGGAAGCAGCATGTTGTCATGGAGGAACACCAGCTTGGAAATCAAGAGACCGGGATTCTGTTGTGACTCAGTCACCCTTTAACTGCTTGCTTTTGGATAAGTGACCTCCCAACCTGGACTCTAGTTTTCTTATATGTAGAAATCTCCAGCTGTACTAGCTCCATTACCTTCGAAGACTGATTCTAAAGTCATCTTCCCTTTTACTTACTGTCTTTCTTTGAGACAACCTTAATTTCAGGGAACTAAAAACTGAATTTTGGATTTAGAATAAATGCCTTCTGGTATGCTCACCCAGTTTGATGATTTTCTTGGATGGTTTTCTCTTTTCTGGGTTCCAACAGCTCTGTATTAAATGACATGCATTCTTTTCACTATCTAGCTACAACTGACTAGACTAAGATAAACATGGCCAAATTAAGTCAATCTTCCTCTTTCTCCTGGGACTTCTAGCCTGGACTATCTCTGAACAGAGTAGGCTTCAAATGTCAAATATGGAGAACAGTCATGATTTTTGCCACATTCACTGAGAATAGCAAAGAAGTGGTCTATGGCTAGTTGAGCATGCAGCAAACATAACCATGAGAAGCAGAAAGATGAACTTCTTGGCTTTTTGACATTTTTATTTTGTCCCTCTTGAAGCTCTGCTGCATTTTGCCAAGAGTTCTAAGAAATTCCCCTATATGCCTCATAATCTCTTACTGTTTTGCTTATCATATCTTGAGTTGATCATATTACTTAAAGCCAAAGAGTCCTAACTAATACAAGATTAAAAAGGAAAAGACTACTAGGAATTAACACTACTGTGTTGATATGTATAAAAGGTTTGCAGCCTGAATTTGAGTGACATGCTCCTTGATTGATGACCAAATGGAACACTAGATAACAGAGCCCTCCATCTATATATGTATGGTAAACAAACTAAGCAGCAATGATTAATAAATTAATACTGGACATGCAACAAGCCATTATAATTTATAAGTTTGTCACAAAGATGGTCCCAAATGACCAGAATTTAAATGAATTTGCTTATTCTGATTAGAATTAATATGATATTTCATATGACACTGAAAACATTTTTGCTGCTTCTATGATAATCATCCAGGACTTATTTTCCCTTTTTTTGTTGAGGGGTCATACAGTAACCATGAGCTAATTAATATCCATTTGAATCTTTGATTCTCTCTTTAAAGCTCCAAGCCAACCCCCAGCTAACATTGCCTGGAAGCTGACAAACTCTAAATTATGCCTGAATTGGGAGCACGTAAAAACCATGGAAAATGAGTCTGAAGTATTGGGCTACAAGGTGAGTATTTCGTTTTTCCTTTAATAATATCATTTTAAGTTACTAAGAAGCCAAGAGTGTTACAACCAAATAAGAAACAAATTTACGCATGTGAAAATACAGGAATCTTTAAAAAAATATTTGAAAAATACTTAGAATTGCTGCTTTCAGATTCTTCATTAAAAATTTTTATGTTCTGGGGCACCTGGGTGGTTCAGTGGGTTAAAGCCTCTGCCTTCAGCTCAGGTCATGATCCCAGGGTCCTGAGATCAAGCCCCACATCGGGCTCTCTGCTCAGCGGGGAGCTTGCTTCCTTCTCTCTCTCTCTCTCTCCCTTGCCTGCCTCTCTGCCTACTTGTGATCTGTCAAATAAATAAATAAAATCTTAAAAAAAAATTTTATGTTCTGATGACAGCAATGTCTCATGGAACAATAAGAATTAAACTATAATATGCAATAATTTTTCTTCAAGTGATTTCCCTTGCCATCAAAATATGATGGTGTGTGTGGGTAGTAAGGTGAGATGAGAATGAAGTCCAAGAATATATTCAAATAGAATTTCTAGAACTTAGGCTGCAGTAGGATGTGAGCTTTTAATAACATAAAAAGAATCTAATAAGAGTATAGCCAAGTACCCAGAGCAAATTATTTCCATCAGTGGTAATGGGCAACATCTCCTGGAAAATGCACATATTCAGACATTTGAAATGGGTCCAAATTAACCAGTGACTTCACAGTGAGCTCCAAGGATAATAGCCTCAAGCTATTTAATTAATAGAGAAAAATCTTATTTCAGAAACATTGGCCAAAGACAAAATCTTTTTTTTTCTTTTTTTTTTTTTAATGACTGAATTTAAAGAAAAGGCACAGATTAGATATTCCCATTCAAGGAGTACAGCATTTATTCTGATATGTCTCATAGTGTTCCATGAGAATCTGGACATTAAAAGAGTAACATGTCCATTTAACTTGATTCGCCATTGTATTCAGATTCTGTACCGGCAAAACAGACAGAGTAAAACACATATTTTGGAAACAAACAATACATCGGCTGAGCTTCTGGTTCCGTTTGAAGAAGACTACTTGATTGAAATAAGAACAGTTAGCGATGGTGGGGATGGAAGCAGCAGTGAGGAAATTAGAATTCCAAAAATGTCAAGTAAGTTGAATCACCATCGCTGTTGTAGATTTTGAATCTAGACAGCTGCAGCATGAAATCTAGGCTCTATGAATGTTGGGTGAAAAAATAAAAGGTCTGTGTTTCCATTTTCAGTTGTGAACAAGAGGTGATGAGTCAAGTTTTCTTTAAATAATCCCTCAAATTTGCAACATGCTTACATATTATAAACAGTTTTATGTTTCTTCATTTGAATCTCAAAAAGAAAAAAAAAGCAAAAGAAAACACACACAACTGTGTGTTATTGGTGCGGAATTCATTCTATTGGCACAAAAATCAGAACGTTTTTCTCTGGGTACTCACGGGCTTCTGGGAGCAAGGATAGAAAATATGGAACACGTGTACTTTTACTCCTATTCCCATTTCTGTGCAGGCATCACTAATCAATCATGACATGCATACCGAGCTGAGTCACAAATCTCAAATCCTCTCAACACAGTGTTCTAAGCAGGTAACACCAATCAATCAGATTTAGCATGTAATAATCGTTTATTATTTCTGCTTCAGAGGAATCACTTCCTCAAGTGCCTGAAGTTGTAGCTGGGTGAAATCATCAGCCACCACACATTGGCAAATCCTAACCTGCCCTTCAGTCAGTCTCGGCCAGTGTAGGCATTTTTCTTGTTCATTTTTACATTTAAAACAGATATCCTAGAACCAAGAGCTAATGACACTTCCTAAAATTAAATGTAATGTAAATGCATCAAGTGTGCTAACACATGTTATTAGAAGAGAAATGATAGTATGCACGAAAACTTAATCTAACAAGCAATTTTGTTTTTTCTCAAGATATTTTGTTTCATTTTTATGTTTTGCAGGTTTGAGTTCCAGAGGAATTCCAGCCTTAGAACCTAACATCTACTTCCTGTCACTTGTCATCATTTTTTACTGTTTTACAATTCAGCCACTTACACGATGAATGAAACTATAAATCTTTGAGAGTTTTTTGAAAGCAAATCATTCTGTAAATAAGCTCTCCAGCCCCCATCACAAAATACATGATTAATACAGACTTGTTTGGAAAGGGGAAAAGAAGTGTATATTATTAAGATCCTGTAAATATCTATGGTACATTAATAAAACAATTTTAAAAACTTTTGAATTTTAAAGTTCATACATGATTACGTACATTCAGAAAGTGCCAATCTGTGGAGTTGTAACTGCTGTGGCTTTTAAGTGACTTCTATGGGAGATATAAATAACTCCCCTCGATGACGATGATAAATATGAAATAGGTTGCAGTTATCATAGGGAAGATGTATATTTTTTATATGCTCCAGGCAATTTACTTCAGTATTAAAAATGTTCACCCTGCTTGGAAATAAAATGTAATTATTTGTTTATAGTTGAGATTCTTTAAAAATGTAAGCTATTCCCAAAGGTGCTGATGTGCTTTTACCTCTAAATTAGGTGAGGCTAGGAAATATTCGTGCCCAATAATATATGTATATACATGATGTTCTTTTTGACTCACTTTTCTAGGAGGTTCAGGAATAATGACAGGAAAAAGTGCTTTATGGCAAAGAAAGAGGAAAAAAAGGGAAATAAGCACCCATCTAAAACAATCTAACAACTCTGGTATATAACAGGTAATTTCTCACTGCAAAATTTAATTTTTTAAATCAATTTTGAATTCTCCTATGGAAAAAGTTACCTGAACAAATCTCAGGTAATTATTACAAATTATTAGCAATGCAAGTGGCTTTGTTTTCATATAATAAATAAATACAGTAACAGAATTATTTAACCAAGTTTTTGACATTTTGGTCCCTGTACATATAGTCCATCTTCCCTGCAACTATGAAAATAATCCTACACTGTCCAAGATTTAAAAAGATGTTTGCAGGTCGACTCTTCTCTAAGGTGAACCTATTTGAGTCAGTGGTCCTACTTCTTGGAACTGCATTCTGGAAAAAGCAGTCTGAGAGAAGGTAAGGTTAATGAGTAGGCTAATGCCATTCCATGTGGCCATCCGTTTCCTTCACGAACAGCCTTGAGGAGTTTGGCCTCCTGGCAGTCTGCCCTCACTGCCAGCCAATCAGACTCGATGTCCTGGGGAGCTAGGATTGAGAATGGTCACACTAGCTTTGCCTTCTTCACATGGTGCGACCTCTTAATTATGTTGAAAATATTTGAATTATCCTCACAACCCTCAAATCACACAGTCCTCAAAATTGGATTTTGTCTTTTTCATTTCTGATGTATTTTAGAGCTGTTTAAAATACCCAGTGTAGTCAGCAGCAGATGGACAATGACTTTTCATAGTTCAGAATCTCTCCCCGCCCGAATAGTGTGTCAAGCATACAGTACAAATTAATGAGCCTTATTCTCCTCCATACCCTAGGATATGGCTGTGCTTTGATGGAGCAAAATAAATAAGCAATAGCAATGGTGTTTGGCACACTCATGGCAACAGCTGCCTGTCCACGACACAGCTGTATTGACCAGAAATACCAGGCCCACGTGGTCTCAATGGTTTCCTCAGCTTGGTGAGAGACAAGATTTGTATCATCCTCCTCAAATCAGATATTGAGCATTAAATATACTATGAGATTTTTGTTTCCACTGATTAAGTGAATTAGATACATAGTCATGTGTACAAGTCTGAAGGCAAAGGCAGTTCTTATCAGTAACTCTCCAGGTTTGAAGTTGTGCTTTCACTCATGATTGTAGGAGTATTAAAAGTATGCATTATTAGGGACGCCTGGGTGGCTCAGTTGGTTAAGCGGCTGCCTTTGGCTCAGGTCATGATCCCGGCGTCCTGGGGTCGAGTCCCACATCGGGCTCCTTGCTCGTCGGGGAGCCTGCTTCTCCCTCTGCCTCTGCCTGCCTCTCGGTCTGCCTGTGCTCGCTCTCACGCTCTCTCTCTCTGACAAATAAATAAATAAAATCTTTTAAAAAAAAAAGTATGCATTATTCAATATCTAATATTTATCCCATACCAAAATTTTTGGAATCCAATTTAGCATTAATATTCAATAACATCTGCTTTGTCTCTTGATTGATTTGAATCTCTCCTCTTAGTGAGGCCTCGGACACATATTTTAACATCCCCTTATTGCTAATATTAGGATTAAAGGACATAATGTGCATAAGTATTTAGTGTAATGCATGCAATGTTTAAAGCTGTCAACAAATAGAGCAGCTGTCATCTGCTGGTATGAACTAGACCCCTAACGAAAGAAGTTATTGTATTTCCTTGAATGCCCAATAGACTATGAAAAGAGATTCAGCCTATATTTATGTCAAAATCCAAAAATGTTACAAGAAAAATAAGTAGTCCACCTACTTCCGACACTAAATGGGACTAAAGAATGGAACCAATGATGATTCCATCAAGCCATTTCAGGAAGATATACTGTGTGATGTAGGTACTTGCCTGATACTTAGGAGAGATTTCTAGTGGACCCCTTTAGTGACCAAGTACATTGCTATGAAAAACTCTTATAAACACGATAACTTATTTCCATACTTCTTACAGGAAGGAGAAAAATTGTGGTTGTGCCTGGAAACAGCTTAAAGAGGAAAAGGGAATAAGGATTAGGAGACTTGACACAGCAGAATTATAACTTTATAAAACTATGGGCTGCCAGGTAATGCGAACTTCAGATCAGCCCCAATGTCATCTGTTCTCCTATTCTTCATACTAAAATCCTCCCAGGTCAGTGTCTCTTTTCTACGTGTACACCAGAAGGTGGCCCATAAGAGAACATACCTGTATCTTGAACAGCAAATCCAAACAATGTGAGATGATCTGGAATCCATCTGTATTTCAAATGCAGTAAAATAACTATTCTCTACTGTAAGTGAATCTACTTTTTTTAAGCCTCTATATCTTATCAGTCTAGAGTCCTTGAGATGTTAACTTTTAAACACTCCCCATATGCCATAATTATGATGTTATTTGCTATATAATTAAATATTCAATTCAATAGAATTCAATAATTTGGTAAATCACATCACTATTGAACTCAGATCTTGAATTAGGTTTCTCCTGAGAAACAGAACCAATAGGATGTGTGTTTGTGTGTACAGGTATGTGTATCCACAATTGCACACATGTATAAACATACATGAAAAGAGAGAAAAAGAGGAGATTATAAGGAATTGATATGAAATTATGGAGATGAAGAATTCCAGACCCAGGAGAGCCAATGGCATAGCTCCAGTCTGGGTCTGGGAACCAGGAGAGCCTATGGCATAATTATTGTTCTGAGTCTGAGTATGAAGTCAGGAGAGGATGAATGTTTTAGCACGAAGATTGTCAGGCAGTCTTTTTATTTCTTCCATAGCCTTTTATTTTACTTAGGCCTTCACTGGATTGGATAAGGTCCTGCCGCATTGGAAAGGGCAGTTTTCTTCACTTCATCTACTGATTCAAGCTCCTCCAGAAACTCCCTCACAGACACACCCAGAATATGAACTAAATATCTGGGCCCCCTGCAGCCAGTACATTGACACATAAAATTAACCATTCCGGTGTTGTTTTTCATGAGTTTAAATAATTCTGTTCTAACTTCATCAACTTTTGAAATGGAATTATTGAAATATTCTTCTCAGTTTCTTCATCTGTAAAATGAGATGTTGAATTACAAGATCTCTGAGTTCCCTTAAAACCCTGCAATTCTCTCAAGCTGCAGAGTGGACTACTTTTAATATGAGGCAGTGTTTCATTACCTTTCATGACACACACCCACTCTACATAGATTTTCCAATTTACTTCTATATTTTCACTAGCCTAAATAATTGTGGTGAGCTTTCTTGAGCTTTCTTTAACTCTGAGTTAATTGAATTTTCATTACTAAAACAATGGGTATATTGAGTATGCTTTTTCAAGCCACAAAGAACTCTTGGAAATTCTGACCTGTCTCTACTCTCCATTGAGAATTGCTGGTGTGTTTCAGAGGTCCCCGAGTGTAAAGCTGTGATAGGACTTTCATTGTTCAGTGAAAAATGAGAAAAGTTCATACAGTATGATGAGATTTTGATAATGAATAATTTGTGGACTATTTAAGAAATTATGACTTTCTTCTGCTTCTTGTGGCAAAATGTTCACTCTTTGATGACATGAAGTTGAGTATGAATTCTGGTTTGCTTTACATGTTCAATTTAAAAATATTCTTACTCGGCAGAAAAGCGTAGTTACTTTATATAAATCAATTCTATTATTATTATTATTATTATTATTATTTGAAGCTTTTATCTTTGGAGAAAAATCCAAATTGAAAATAACTGACAGTCTGTCTTTCTTTACACTTACTTCTTTATCTCATTACCATCAAATTAGTGGGTTTGGCTTTTTTTATTGACTTCAAGTTTGTATGTCACAGTCTTACCTGTGTCCCTTGAGTAGCAAGGCTCTGTGTTCTATGGAATTATTGTTTATATACATAAACCACAGGTCTCAGAAATCTGGTCGACCTTTTGTAACAAGCTATTAATATAATTAAGATAGTAATGAAAAACAGAATATCAAAATCCTGAATTTGTTCATTATTTTATTAACTTATTTTCTAATTTTTTAAGAGAAAGAGAGAGAGTGCATGCACATGCTCTCAAGCTGCGCAGGGTTGTGGGAGAAGGGAGAGGGACACAGGGAGAGAGAGAATCTCAAGCACACTGCATGTCCAGTGCAGAGCCTGATGCAGGGCTCTGTCTCACAGCCTTCAGATCATGACCCGAGCCAAAATCAAGAGTTGGACACTTAACTAATTGAGCCACCCAGGCATTCCTCTTCAATATTTTAAAATTTGGATGTTATTTGCTTTCTACTTTTCTATATGAACATTATTTTATGTCATGAAAATATATAAAATAGCTCTTAGGAGTTCTTTCATTTCTTTATATGCAAAATAATTTTTATAAAAAGGTAAATTTGCTCCATTATTTTTAATATTTCTCTTCTTGACAGCACTCAGTACAGTCCTGGGCAGAGAGAATGATGCTTACAACACTTATTTTGCTTTCTGGACAGATTTATGCAGCCAACTGTTAGGGCAATTTGTTTTCCCCCAGTTTCCTTAGGAAAATAAGTATTTTTTTTATAGCCTGACTAAAATAATAAGTTGCCCTAGACTCCAGATTTGGGTGGGTATTCTTGAAAGAAATAATAAATAAAAATAAAATTTGTGGAATATAGTAATTTTGAGAAACCACCAGAATCAATTTCCTGTTTTGTAAAACATATACTTTACAATCTAGATAGGCATGCCTTAGAAGATACTTACCTTGTCCAGAGCAAAGCTCATGAGAGAAGCAAATCTGATGACTTTAAATAAAGGCAGTATGTTAAAGAAATCCTGATGCAATGATATGTTTTGTTTCCCATCCCCATCAAAGACTAGGAAGTATGCTGCATAAAATCTTGGATGATTTATCATTTATTCCTGGAACTGAATGGTGTGCTGGGTAGGTCTCTATTCTTGGATGGTGAATAATTAATATTTGTAAATCACTTTGAAGATGGAAAGCACTTCATAAATTTAATAATTTCTATTATGATGATTTTTTCCCAGAAGTATATTGACTTTTTGCAATGGCACTTTGAAAAAATCATACATTAGTGACTGAGACCAGGTACCATGCCTTGAGGAAAACAGTAATTGGAAAGTTTGAAAGGTAATAATTTTGAGATACTGAAATTCTAGTCAAATTCATAATAGCCTGTATGGACTACATAATTTTCTTTCAAACAAAATGATCTACTTCCATCCATGATGGAATTTTCAGTGTGTGAAGTAAATGTCATAGCAACAGAATTTGTTTCTCAAATGATATTTACTCATAACAAACCTCAAGTATTCTCAAGGGCCTCAGATACTAATAATGAGTGTAGGCAACTTTTATTACCTTTAAGTGCAGTAGTTATAAAATCTCCCAACTTTGAGCAGATTAATTTCGACCTATTTTCTGCTGACAGCAAAACATAATTGAATATATCACAGGCCTCCTAAATCAGATCTTTTTCCCTATGTGTTTAAAAGTGAAACTGTTGTCATCCTAAATTATTGTTATATTTAGACTTGCAAACTCATATGGGGCTACTTTCATCCTAAATTCTTAAGAGAGTATATAAAAGTTTCTGAAGAGACTCTTAAGAGCAAAACAGGGACACAGCTTAAATTATTTGGACCAGTATTTGGAATCCCTTGGTATTTCAAGCTGGGTGATTGCTGGAGAATGCATTGTAACGAGTTAAAGACAATTTGAATTGCCTACGACCTGTTGCTGTTAATTGACAGGAGAAAAATTAATATTCACTCTATACCTGTTGATAAAAATTAAGATCCTGGATGTGTCCATGTGAAATTATATTCTACACCAGAAAACTTCCCATTGCTTCTATTATTTCGCATTGCCTTATGTCATATTATATAGCATATATTATTATTATTATGTATTATGTTATATATTATATTATTTATCCCTGTCTCACTTTTGTATAAAATGAGTTCCAGAAGAGCTGGACCCTATCTTTGTATTCCCTCTTGCATCCATCACACCCGATGGAGTGTCTGACATCTAACAGTTGCTCAAAATATAGATTTTGAAGGAATAAACAACCAAAAGGAAGCATAAATTGCTGTGCATACATTGTTTGCATAAATTGATAGACTCTCATCACCACTTCTACGACAGTGGCAAAGTTTACCTTAATAATGCTGACTTTTAGTAAATCTTCCATATTTCAATATTACAATTCAATGTGATGTATGATAGATGTAGCTCTGTCTGCATACAAAATATTTTTTCAAATCCTTTAAAATTAAAACAAATTTTAAGGACAACACTTTTTAGTCAAAAACACTACAGAATTATGTAAAGCCTTCTCCTTCCACTATAAGATTTTTACTGGGCAAATTACTCAAAAGTTTGTCTGTAGAAACCCTACTCAGAATTGTACAGTCAAGCTAGGGAACAACACCCATAGTGTCAAGAAGCCATTTGGATCATTCCAAGGTCTACGTTGTAATTATTTTCCCTGTAGATAAATTAACCATAGGCTATACATTTGACCACACACTTATAATGAAATGTAATAATCTTGTCATGCTGCAATATTAAATCTATATATTTAACTAGGGAGTATTTTGGGGGAGGGGGGAGGACATTATTTTTAGTTGGCAGGTATAACACAAAGTTATGATATTCTTTTCTTAGATGCTACTTCTTTAGGCCATATTGTAAGATTTAGTCAGCTTTGTTTCCAAAAGCTCTGAATACCTGATGGATTTACTGGAAATTTCAGAAGAAAAAAATAGCCCTTTGTTATTAAAGATGTTGCAAACTTTCAACCCAAGACATAAACTAGCCCCAGACAGGTTAGATGTCATTAGTGTTCATTTATTTGATAATTGAAATAGTTGTCAGTGTTCAAAAGTTAGTTTTCATGTGAATCCAGCTTTCCTGGATGGCACTAAGCTAATGAGCTACTTACTGTTTTTGATAAAATGTAGTAAATCCTGGGGCGCCTGGGTGGCTCAGTGGGTTAAAGCCTCTACCTTCGGCTCAGGTCATGATCCCAGGGTCCTGGGATCAAGTGTGGCATCGGGCTTTCTGCTCAGCAGGGGAGCCTGCTTCTCCTTCTCTCTCTGTCTGCCTGCCTCTCTCTCTACCTCTACTTGTGATCTGTCAAATAAATAAACAAAAAAAAATCTTTAAAAAAAAAAAAGAAATGTAGTAAGTCCTAGAGAACACCAACTATGGCTTTCACATTAGGTAGTGGGGACAATGTCTTTCTGTTATCACTTTAATTATGTTAATTCCCAGTTTTATTATATGTTTTTGAAAACTTAGTAATGAATATTGTCATTGCTTTTATAGCATCTTATCTTATACTTATTTACATCATCTTAGCTCTCATGAACTATGAGTGTTTAATGTAAGAAAAACTAATATTTATATAAAATGAAAATATAATTGTAAATCACTTATTTCTTTAAAAAATTTCTTTCTGTTTATATTGAGGTTAGAAACATCAGAATTACTCATCAAATAGATCTATATTTATAAGTCATCAAATCATTTAAGAAACATTAATTGTTTACCATGTTCAATATATTGTGCTTGCCTCTGCAAAAAGAAAAGAAAAGAGGAATGTATTAGAAGGCAGGTGATAAACCAACCAACTCCCCACAACCACCACCAAAAAAATAACAATCCCTCAAAATAATCACAAATTGTGGTAAATGATAGGAGGAAATAAGGAAGGTGCTGTGACAGAGAACACAATGGGAAGCCAATCTTGGAGTGAGTGATCAGAGACATCTCCTCAGAGGAATTTCCATTTACACTGAGACCCAAAAAAGGAAGAGAAGTTGGACATGTAGAGAGAAAGGGGGGAAAGAGTATTCCAGATCTTTTTTTTCTTTCCAGAAAAGGGGAAAAAAAAAAAAAGAATTTGCAAATGCCTAGGAGAGAGAAAGAGCTCCATGTGTTCTAATTTTTCAAGGAAGGCCTAATGCAGATGGAGAATGAGACAGAAAGGGAGTTTGCAGAGTTAAGCTAGAATCCAGTCTCCTCAGACTTTGCAGGTCATAAGGAGGAATTTGGAATTAACATTTGAATATGTATGTTTTAAGAAGATTGTTTTTGCTACTGTGTAGTAAATGCTTTTTTTCAGGGAGTCAAGAGTGGAACCAGAGCTTTTCATAGCAGTCCACGTGATAGATAATGGTGGCTTATATTAGGTTGGTAGCAGTGATTGATAGATATATATATAGATATATATATCACTTCACCAATTGAGAATTCCTGACAAATCTATAGGTATCCATTGAATATATATATTATATACATAATATATAATGGAATATCATGAAACCGTAAAAAAGAATGAGATCTTGCCATGCAGCTAGAGAAATAAGTCAGAAAAAAGACAAATACCATATAATTTCACTTGCATGGTATTTAAGAATTCCATTCATGTGGAATTTAAGAAATAAAGAAAATAAAACAAAATAAAATTTAAAAAATTAAGAAATAAAACAAATTAACAAAGGGAAAACATAAAGAGAAGTCAAGAAACAGACTCCTGATTACAAAGAACAACAAACTGATGGTTACTAGGGGGTGAAAAAGGTGGTAGGGATTAAGGGGTGTACTTGTCATGATGAGCATAGGGTGATGTATGGAAGTGTGGAATTACTATATTGTACGCCTGCAACTAATAAAACACTATGTTAACTAGAATTAAAATTTTAAAAATTTTAAAGATTCAATTGTCTATAATAAAGATTAGGGAGGCCTTTAATTTTTTTGTCATATTATCAGATGGAAAAGACGAAAGAAGGGGCATACCTAGGAATACAGAAGATGGGGGAAAACAAAGATTTTGGGGGGAGGCATGGTAGGTTAGAAATGCCTATGAAAAATTTGGGTGAAGATATGGTCAGGGCATCTGGGTTTCTCTGAGGGTTCCAGCTCCTTCATTAACAGGTAATAGTGAACCTTAAATACTGAGGTGACTTTCGAAGTGACCTACTTTCATTTTCTAAGTCTCAAATTTTCTTCCTTAAAAAATACTGTTATGTCTAGGATAATTCTAAGTAATTTAGTAGTACTCAAATGGTATAAATGCTACAGAGTTGCTGTTTTATAACAAGAACCATAAACTCTGCAAGATCCTGAGTCAGCCATCAAATCAGGTAAATTCAGATTACCACCTGACCTTACTAAGTTTAAAAATGTTTTTTATCCCCAAGATACCTGGAAGAAAAAGTTAACTATAATTCAAAATAATTGGAAAAGCCCATTTGCAGAATACTTTGGCCAATTAAGATGGAATGCTGATTGATTCAGAACAGGAAGTTTCTTTAAGTTTAGTCAAATTCCAATTGATAAGTCAACAGAATGTCTAGAGTTGTGGGCTATTTTTTTTTTCTTTCTTTCTTTCTTTCTTTTTTTTTATTATTACTTTGACTTCATTTCAAAAAGAGTTCTCAAACTCTGAACATAGTTTTGGGTAACCACATGATTTGCTGTTCCCTGGCATTTTATTTTGTTCCTGCAAACTTTTGCTTATGCTCTTCTTTTTTCACAGAATGCCTTCCTTCCTTTTGACAGCATCTTCAGTAACCAGCCCTAGTGCCTTTCAGTGGCACAGAGTTCCCACTCTGTCCCACATGCCTTCTGAGACTGTGAGTGCACTTCTCTCCTTCATTTATCCTTTAAGCCCCTTGCATACACCTCTGTCACAACATTTGGCACTTGGTCTTTCAACTGTTGATTTACTTTCTATCTTCTTTCACATAATGGTGAACTAATTGAACACTGAATTTTCCGGCACTTAATGATCATGCTGAGCACATAGTAGGGTTTTGAGAAATGTACAAGGAAGACAAGAAGGCAGGGAGGAAACGAAAAAAGTTTTATTTCTCTGTTTGCTTGCTAACACGTCTGAGAGTATTTTGCCAGCTATATATTTTAGCACAAGATTGATCTAAATACAGGAATATAAAATTATAATATTAAATACTCTGTTTTGCCTGCAAAACATTTTTTGTAATAACTATAAAAAGTGTTTCTTGAAATAGGAAGAAAAAAGCCTATTATCCACATGAATTTTTCATTAGTTTATATCAAACAAGCTGATGAACAAACGTTTTAAGATACCATGACAAGTGACTGTACATGAATTGTTTTTTGGTTTTTTTTTTTGCAATTTATATATAACACAACTCTCTTGGCTTTGGAACAATTAAAGAAGCAGTTCTTCTCTGTAAACTTATATTTCAAAGAAAAAAAATGCCCGCTATTTCCTCCATTGTCCAGAAGACAAGTTAATATCCAAAGGTAAAATGATTTAGACATCTTTATCACCAAGATCAATGTTTAATTTATTCTCCTAAGTGGATTCTTCTTTCCCCTCTTGACCTGCCTATACACTCTTGGCATTCAGCATGCCTAGAGAGTTAGGTGAGTTCTTGGTGAGGGATAATTCTAGCTGTTTCCAAACTGTAGTCTCCAGAGGGGATAAAATATGACACTTTCAAGGTACAGACAGTCACCAGCTTATAAATAAATTGTATTGTTCTAGGAAGCCCATCATTTGGTTGTTAAGACATAATGCTCACTTTTTTTCATAGAAATATTGCTGGAAATGGTCCCTTCTGCAGCACTGATGGTACTCAAGAACAAAATCTTAAGATAAAAGCATGATTCTCTGAGAAAGTGTGTTAGGATTCTTACTTGGCTTATGGGAAGCACGTCTTCCTCCACCCATATCTGCAACTTCCCAGTGAGAACAGGGACACTGTGACCTCCACACTTGGTATAGTATCTTTCCTGGTGTGGGACAGGAGCTCCAATAAAACAAGAGAGATGTAGAAAAGGAAGATCCAGGTTGTGGGAATTAAAGAACTGTAGGGAAAGAGCTTCCCATGAATAAAATCTCTTTTGTCAGAGAAACACCTTCTGCTATATACTGTTTTTTCCACTCTTCTCCAGAATTTTCCTGCCTTATCATTCTGTTATTTACCTTCTTTTTAAAATAATCTCTTTAAACTCATCTGTTACCACTGTACCCTTGGCTTTTGGGGTGCCAACACAATAGAACTTCATTCCCCTCCAACCATGATGAGCCCCATGTCACCACAGACTTCTGCACATGGTATTAGCTCTCCCTGGAATTTCCTATTGCCCTCATGCATCTACTGTTGCTTCTTTCACCAAATTAATTGCTATTCATTGAGTAAATAAAACCCTCTTCTTATATATTCCCCCATTCCAATAATACATTCTCCCCTAACATTTATCAAACAGGTAGTTTTTAAAAATCTATTTGTGTTATTTTTAAATTAATTCCTATAATTTCTAATAAACTGCAACCTCCATGAGGATAGAGGCCATGTTGGTTTTGGTTGATGATTATATCCCCAGAACCTAACATGGTTTCTGGCACATGGGACGCTCTCAATGAATGGGATTTATTTAGAAGCAAATGAGTAACAATAAATTCTAGTAAGTATCTAATAAGCACATTATTTAATTGTAAGAGGTTAAGTTAATGAGCTAATGATCATTATTTATATCTTTTATAAAAGATTTTTCTCTTCATAGAACTCATCTTGGAGCTTTTGCTGTGCTACTAATTCATCAAAATTAGTAGGTAGCTCTCAGATTTCCTCATCATTCTAACAGAAGAGAAAACGAGAAATCTGAAAAGTTTTCATTAAATTCTATTTGTAATGCCTCTTTATCTTATATCCACTTACACTTTTTTTCCCCCATCAACCAGTGAAATAAAGGTGGCAATATGTGGCATGTATAACCTAACTTCTACACACCAAGAGAATCCTTCCTGCTGAACATCAGAATCCTTACTGCAAGCCCTGGGCAGCTAGTACTACTAACTTTGTTGGCATCATGAAATGAAATTGACTTGTAATTCCTAAAGAAGTAAGCAAAAACAAGCTTCATTTTTTTTCTGTTATCAGCAAGACAAACTTGTCTGGGCAACTATGATGAGGAGAACATATTTTCTAATTACCATGTTACTTTGGTTACAACTATACCTTAAGAATAGCTTTAAAAAAATGTAGTTTTGTACTTTTGTTATGAAAAGTTTTTCACATAAAATTTTATGTTTATTTCTTTCTTCTCATAATATATATCAGATACTATCTCAGTTATTCCAGTTCTTTTAAAGATTTTTTTTTTTTTTGACAGAGAGAGACAAAGTGAGAGAGGAAACACAAGCAGCAGGAGTGGGAGAGGGAAAAGCAGGCTTCCCACCGAGCAGAGAGCCCAATGCCGGGCTCAATCCCAGGACCCTGGGATCATGACCTGAGCCGAAGGCAGATGCTTAATGACTGAGCCACCCAGGCACCCCATTCCAGTTCTTTTAAATACAAATCCTGAAATGTGGGCCCCATCATTTAGATGATAGGATATCTTAGAACAGTCACTATGATGGGCAGAATAAGCTTCCTAATTCCCCCATTTCTGTCTCATTCCATATCCTAATGGCAAAAACGACTTTGAAGATGTGATTGATTATGAATCTTCCAATAAGGAGATAATCTTGGATTAGCCAGTTGGGCCCAGTGTAATTACAAGGATCTTTAAAGGTGGAAGCTAGAGGCAGAAGAAGAGGCAGAATCCTAGTTATCTGGTGTGAGAAAAACTAGATGGGTCATTGCTGGCTTCGGAGATAGAAGGGACCACAATCCAAAGAATACAGGTAGCCTCTAGAAGCTGGGAAGGCAAGAAAATAGATTTTCCTCCAGAGAACCCAGAAGGAATGAAGCCCTGCCAAAACTTTGATTTCAGCCCATGGAGATCCATTTTGTGTTTTTGTAAGCCACTAAGTTTGTGGTATAGCAATAATAAGAAACAAATAGAGCAAGTGTTAAAACCTTGCCAAGTTCAAACAGTGAATTGAGGGTTAGAAATAAAATCCAGACAGTCTAACAAGGAAACCCATTTTATGCAATTGGCAATGTAAAAACAACCCCCAAATTATGTACATATACACATGCATGCACACACAGATGAATATATATAGCACAAACATATATGTACAACTCTATATATGCATACATATATGTAATATGTGTGTACATGCACATACATGTCCAATACTGTGTTGCTCCATTCATTTTGATTATTTGGAACTAACAAAGCTTTATGATAATGGAAGTGCAGAGATAAACTTGGTTTCAAAGTGCTACTGAATACTGTTTTTATAGCCTGTTTTATGAGATGCTGGGGATATACTACACACATAACACTTAAAAGAAATTATGATTCTACTGGCATTATCCTTAGATTGTCAATTGTGGATCATGGATTCCTTCTACTCTGAGTGTATTTGTGTCTGTGCATGTATCTATCTTCTTTTAAAGTTTTGAGAATGTTTGTGACTGTAATTGCTACCAATGATGGTTCATAAATTATTCATAATTTAGGTATGAGGAATCTTGAAATCAAAACTAGTGGTACCAGGCAAAAAGTGACAACCAGAAATTGAGGAATGTGTGAAGGAACAAGATGAGGATGTCCCAGTCCAAGAACAAGCTTAGAATAACACATGTAAATGGAAAGGTGGGGAAGCTCTCCTGAAAACCGGGCTTTGACGTCATTTACAGGAAATTTTTACAATGTTTGGAGAGAATCAGAGTGAATGCCCACTTCCTAGAGCCAGGAAGAAGAGAGATCAATTTGCAATGCCATCATTTTCCAGTTGGATGATACTGAATCATACACTTAACCTCTCTGAACTTGATTCTCCTCTCATTAAAAAAACAAAACAAAACCAAAAATACCCACACACATTAGTATTTACCACACGAGGCCATTGTGGTGATTAAATGAGCCAATGCATGTAAATCGCCTAGGACAGTGTCAGTGCTCAACAAATATTATTTCCTTTCATTGTCCCTGCTGTCTCCATTGATACTTTGTATGCTTTAGAACAATATATCCTTAAATTTGCTTTGTCAAATAAGCTGCTTTTTTAAAAGAAGATTTTACTTATTTATTTGACAGAGAGAGAGAGAGATCACAAGTAGGCAGAGAGGCAGGCAGAAAGAGAAGAGGAAGCAGGTTCCCTGCTGAACAGAGAGCCCAATTCGGGGCTTGATCCCTAGACCCTGAGATCCCAAGACCTGAGCCAAAGTCATACGCTTAATAGACAGAGCATCCCAGGCACCCCAAATAAGCTGCTTTTAAATGACATACCATGTAGGATTTCTGTCTGTTTTTTAATAAACTGTGTTAAATAAATTTAATTATATTTTTTCATTGTAGGACTTTTGAGAGCCTTCAGTATGGTAGTCTGTACTGTGGTTCTTTGAGAGATATACACTATATAATAAGGAGCATTTCCAAATTTTATTGGACAACATAATTTTTTTCATAGAGAATCCTATGAGACAAATTCAATGAAAGTGTACACTTAGACAAAAAAAAAAAAAATCTTCAGGATATAGGAACTCGGAGCAGTATCTTTGTTATTTCATGGTTGTGTTCACTTGCAAAGAAATATTTAGTATTTAAAGAACTTTGTTAGGCCTGTATTTTTCCTTTTACAGAGAGTCATGAGGATAAAATTGCACTCAATATGCAAAAATACTATGTAGAGTTAAAACGCCACACAAGCATGAGATTAGTATTACGTTGTTGCACCATCTGACCTGCCATTTGTTCCACCATGTGAAAGGAATGTTGCTGATGGCTCCTAAAGGCCTTGGTAGGTCAAAGAAAAGAAGAAGTATGCATCATTGGCCCCAGAGGCCTCAAGGTGAGAGACTAGGGATGAATGAACACAACCCGATTATCTCTGTGGGAAAATAATTCAGTTCAGAACAAATGTCCTACATTTAAAGAGCCAGTAGAGTTTGTTGCATGAGGGACACAGGCTCTTCTAAAATTTTCACTGAATTGTAATCCATTAAGATAGGCTAGCATAATATTAGTCATAAGACTGTCTGGTCCCATAACTCCCAACATTTGGTTAGAAAACCACACTTAGGTCCCTGCCCCTCTACAAGATTCCATATTAGATAAAGAGAATGAGAGACACAGAGATGACAGAGATAGAGACACACAGAGAGAGAGAGAATAATTGATTTTATTCATTCACCACCTTCCCCAATATATTAACTGTGAAATATTGAACCCTTTGAATTGAATTCCCAAAGGGAATTGTCTGTGGTCAATCATATTTAGGAAGTGCTGCTCCTCCCCTGTCTGGGAGTTCACAAGGCACTTTATCAATCTAAAAGATCCTAGAAGTTCTACAATAAAGAAACATTAACTTGGTCTAATACAGTATTTCCCAAATTCTTTGATAACCACTATATACAATAAATTTACAAAAATCTCACTGAAATGTCCCTTATAATTTCCCCAAACCCAGGATGGAAATGCTACATGAGAGGATACCCCAAGTGCCCAAGGCCGCTGTCATTCCCAGACCATATATGGCTCCCTTGGAGGATGCAGGAATGGCTTGGCAACTCTGTGCCCTCAGACTGAAGCCTTGTTTTCTGATAGCACTATTCAACCTCCACTGAAAAGCGTGGTTTAGACCATTAGTGTACAGGACCAGAGTACAGGTTGAATAGACTGGAGGGAAGAGGCTGCTTTTAGGGGACCCATTTTCACAAAGAAGGGCTTCCTCTTTCTCTGTCTCACTACACACCAATTCTTCTTGACAGCTGGGATGTCTATATTTGCCACTGCAGGGTGGGGGGTTGATGTGCTCCCTTCATGTGGAGCAAGAGGCTAAGAGAAATTGCTGGTAAATGAGACACCTATGATATTTACATAAACAGGGTTATATAAAGCCCTGGCTTACCAGCTTCTCTTATCAGTCCAGGGGAAGCATCAGTCTCTGCCGACAGATGTGAGCCTCGGCAATGAGCAGCAGAGGAGGTCTCTGTAGGCTGCTGGGCCTGAAATGAACCTTGGAGTCTTCCAGTCAGGATAAGACAGAGTTCAAAAGAGAAAGGAGACAGTTAATCAGAAATTGAAACCTAACCTCTAAGCAACCTGTGGAAGTCACAAGAAGTAGATTTTAGCAAAAACTGTATGCAATAGCTTTTTCTAACAATTATCAACAGAGAAGTCTTTAATTGCTAACCGCGCATTGCCTGTTTACTGTGCTGAGTGTCATATGTAAAATCTCATTTATTCTTCACAGTCATCTTTCAAGGAAAGTATTCTTTTAGAATGGTTTTATAAATGAAAATATGAAGTTGGTAGAGAAGAAAAATCTCTACAAATGCTATGTAGGAAAATGATCAAACCAGGAATTCAAATAGGTCCAGCCAACTACAAAATCTATATTCTGTATCCACTGTGGTACACTACCTCCTTTTCCCGTGCTGGGTATCTTCCATTTGCTCCTCCAGACCCATTCTCCACCCTTTCCTGCCCTTTTCTTTTTTTTTTTTTTCCTTTTTTTTAGATTTTATTTATTTATTTGACAGAGAGAGAGATCACAAGTAGGCAGAGAGGCAGGCAGAGAGAGGTGGGGAAGCAGGCTCTCCGCTGAGCAGAGAGACTGATGCGGGGCTTAATCCCAGGACTCTGAGATCATGACCTGAGCCGAAGGCAGTAGCTTAATCCACTGAGCCACCCAGGTGCCCCATCCTGCCCTTTTCTTTCTTTCATGAGGATGTGCTGTAAGAATTATGTGTGAATTAGTTGATTTGTCTCTGACTTCCTGTTAAATTTGGCCAATAGGGGATACTGTAGAAAATTGGAAGAAGGTCCGTCTACCATCATTGCCTTTCTCAAGGCAGCTGATTCTATGTGATTTTCTCTTGCATGGTTCCTCTTCCCTCTGAGCCAAGGGTTTGTGTGTTAGGAATTGGCTGCAATATTCCTCCTGTCCTTGTATGAATACCCCTGTGCAATGTGCCGTTTCTCTCCTCCAATATAGGATGGAGTCCATTCCCCCATTCTGATAATCTGGTTTGAACTTATCTCTTGCTTTGACCAAACAAATGTGGTAAAAGTGGCATTTTAAAAGTAAGTCCCAGAGCATCAACCCCAAGAGGCCTGTAGCTTCTCTACTCCCATCCTGGAAACCTGACAGCACCACATATGGAAGCCTGGTTAGACTCCTTGAACATGAATGGCCACAAGAAGAAGCTGACCCAGCCAACAACCAGCACTCACCTTTACAAATGTGAATGAGGTTGTCTGGGACCATCTAATCTTACTCAATCTGCCAGATCATCACACCTAAATATGTAACCCCAGGCAAGACTAGAATAGGAACTACCTAGCTGATTCCAGTTTAAATAGCTACACAGAAATTTGAAAAAATAAATGTTTTTTTCAAAACACAAAGTTTTGGGTGCCTGGGTGATTCAGTTAAGTGTCTGCCTTTGGCTCAGGTCATGATCCCAGGGTCCTGGGACTTCCCTCATTGCACTCTGTCCTCTGCAGGGAGTCTGCTTCTCTCTTTGCTCCTCCTCCCACTTGTTCTTTCAATCCCTCTCTCTCTATCTCCCCCCCCCCAAATAAAGAAGTAAAATCTTAAAAAAAAAAAAAAAACAACACTAAGTTTTAGGGTATTTTTGTTATGCAGTAATAGCTAACTAATATAGTAACTAACCTGTTCTGTGTCTTTATCAATAGTCTATTTTTAGGGGTGCCTGGGTGGCTCGGTGGGTTAAAACCTCTGCCTTCTGCTCAGGTCATGATCCCAGGGTCCTGGGATCAAGCCCCACATAGGGCTCTCTGCTCTGCAGGGAGCCTGTTTTCTCCTCTCTCTCTGCTTGCCTCTCTGCCTACTTGTGATCTCTGTCTGTCAAATAAATAAATAAAATCTTAAAAAATATTAAAAAATAATAATAATAAAAAATAGTCGGGACGCCTGAGTGGCTAAGTTGGTTAAGCAGCTGCCTTCGGCTCAGGTCATGATCCCAGCGTCCTGGGATCGAGTCCCACATCGGGCTCCTTGTTCAACAGGGAGCCTGCTTCTCCCTCTGCCTCTGCCTGCCGCTCTGTCTGCCTGTGCTCGCTCCCGCTCTCTCTCTGACAAATAAATAAATAAAATCTTTAAAAAAAAAAAAATAGTCTATTTTTACGTAAACCCTCATCAAATTATCTGTCTTTAGGTATGTCATCTGGACCCTGGTAGACTCTCCTACTGTCGCAGTTTAATAAATAATCAGAGAATTCTCTGGAAGAAGACTGGCCTAGGCTCTATCTCCTCCTACTCCTGAATCAACAGACATAATTCTTTAGGAATTTCTAACTATAATGGTTAATAGCTATATATAACAATCACTTGGCATCAAACATGTTGCTTATATTACTTCTAATAACTGTCACTGTGGACTGGATTACATATTATTAATAGGCCAGTTTTGCAGGTGAGAAAGCAGGAGAGGTACTGCCAGTAAGTAGCAGGTTCAGAATTCAAGCATCGGTCTCTGTTCACTCCAATACTCATGTTCTTTCCACCTCATCGATCTATCTCAGAAATCAAAACTTTAGTTCTAATAGATAACCAAAAATATATTTTTTTTTACTTTTTTAAAAAATTAACATATAATGTATCATTAGCCCCAGGAGTACAGGTCCATGAATCGCCAGGTTTACACACTTCACAGCATTCACCATAGCCCATACTCTCCCCAATGTCCATAACCCAACCACCCTCTCCCTACCACCTTTCCCCCAGCCACCCTCAGTTTGTTTTGTGACATTGAGTCTCTTATTAACCAACAATATTCTTTTTTTTTTTTTAAGATTTTATTTATTTATTAGTTAGAGAGAGAGAGCGAGCACAGGCAGACCGAGAGGCAGGCAGAGGCAGAGGGAGGAGCAGGCTCCCTGCCGAGCAAGGAGCCTGATGTGGGACTCGATCCCAGGACGCTGGGATCATGACCTGAGCCGAAGGCAGCCGCTTAACCAACTGAGCCACCCAGGCATCCCAACCAACAATATTCTTGAGCACAAATTCTGTCAATTTGGAAATCTCTGGATTTCCATTATTTTTTTTTAATTTCCATTCTATAAAAGTTATTCTGAAGCTGTAATGTCTTCTCTCTGAGAGAAAAAAAAAGGATTATATTCACAATAGTAGCATATTTTAACACTATCAGGTGGCTATAACTTATTTGGCCTTCAAGAGTAGAAATTTCAGGGACACCTGGCTGGCTCAGTCAGTGGAGCATGTACCTCTTGATCTCAGCATCGTGAGTTTGAGTCCCACATTGGGCATGGAACCTACTTAAGAAAAAAAGAAAAATAGCAATTTCAAGTCATTGGCATAGTTGGATAATGAGCCATGGCCTAGAGTTTGTGCAGTTTCCCAGTAAATCTGCTCTAGAAAATTCATCTTGTTAGACTTCTCAGAGGTAAAAATAAATGTTTACAAATAGAGCAGGGAGTAATCTGTGGTTCTTATTTATTTTATATATTTAGCATTAGATTCCTTGCAAGAGTCTCCTGAGATGGTGAATTTATGTCACCGAAGTCCCTGAGGGAACATACCACCAAAAGTGACTCTAGCAGATTCCTTAAGTGTGATAGGAATGGTACCCACTAAAGGATTCGTGCTGAAGTGGCAGGCAGCCCGGACAACACGAAATTGTATTTTTGTGCCAAAGAATGGACCACAATGTTAGAGGCCAGTTAATAGAGACTGGAATAATAATAGCAGCTCATCCTTGGGGAGAGCAGCCTGGATATAGGATAGTACATGAGTGTGCGGGCTCAGGAGTGAGACTGACTTAGATCTGGACGCTAGTTATGAACTCTTGTCATTCTGTGGCATTGGGCAAGTGACTGAGAATCTTTAACTCTTGTTTTAATTCACTATGAAGAAAAGGATAGCAATAACCTGCCTCATGAGATGTTATGAAGATTAAATGAAATAATGCGTGTAAAGAACTCACTAGAATACCTGGTTCATACTAACAGTAAAATAAGTTTTTTACTCATTGGTGTGTCTAATACAAGTGTCATGTGTGTATTATACCTTTTAATACTCCCTCATCCCTCTGAAGTAAATATACCACCCATTTTGTGATTTTGAAAACTGAGTCAAGTTACCTATCCAAAGCTTTGCTGCCCGTATATATCAAAGCTGGGACTTGATCTGAATTTCCTCTGACTGCACAAAGTGGATGTTTTTTCCCCCCAGGTATTGTTCATCTGTATCAACCTGCCTCTGTGTGTGTGTGTGTGTGTGTGTGTGTGTGTGTGTGTACTTCATCTCTTCCATAGAAAGAACATAGCCATTGTGCCATGTACTTGAAGTGTTCATCCAGCAGTGGAGATGTATTTCATGATCTAGGAATGCTCTTTTAGGTTCAGTGACCACCCCTCCACACACATTATAGCAAGGCAGCTGTTGCAGGAATCGGGTCCCATTCATAGTTGAACAGAGGGGAGCAGAGGAGAGATAATTGGGCTATATAGGGAGTGAGCCCATGACCCTGGCCTCATTAGCAACATGCTTTAATCATCAAAGCCAAGCAACCACAGGTGGCTGTGCCCCGTGCAAATGTTCTGCATCTCATTTCCTAAAAATGTCAATGTTTGAGAATATAAATATTACTTATAATCCCGGGATGATTGTACAGGTACTAATGGAATGGTTTTATGGTATTGATTTTCAATAGCTCATTTGGTATAATCAGCTTAACTTCATCTGCTAGAAAACGAACTTCTAATTCCAGTCTGAAACATATTACAAGAAAATGATTTTAGCCCAGTCTGCCACTACCTTGAATCCTTTATGGAAGTAGACTGGGCATAAATCTTAAATAAGTAAATCAACTTTAGACTCTTCCAGATTTTCATGATCTCACAAGATTGATTTCCTTTCCTTTAATCTGTTTCTAATAAAAGGGATATCTTCCTTTGAGACGTGGTCCATAATCTTTTCCATTTTTATTATCATTCTCATAGACATCCTCTTTTCCATTATAAGAGGAGCAAGGCTCCTCAGAGAAAGGTAGCTTTAATGAACAATCAAATCTGTGCAGAAGTGGAAGAATTCTGGAGAGAAGCAGTGGTCTTTTGGGCAGACTGGGAAGAACAGTGCCTAAAAGCAACCTGCTCCCTGCTCCTTGAGAGGTATGATAGCACAATTTTCTGCCTTACTCCAAGAATATTAATCTAAGGAATTGAAAAGCCATTTGTCTATGAGAAAGAAAATGAATAAGAAATGGGCATGACAATTGACGTAGCAATAGATAGAAGAATAATAAAAGGCATTATTCAGAATGTAATATGCACTTTATTAAACTACTAATTACTAAACACTCTATTAAATTACTAATTACTAAACGCTTTATTAAGTTACTAATTACTAAACACATATTATCATGTTGAATTATTCCAAAACCCCAAGACTGAGACTGTTACCATATCGCTATCTTAGAGATGTGTACAGAACTGAACAAAATTTCCCACAGTCATGCAGCTTGTGTGATGGGGTCAGGACTCAGATCACGGCAGCCACACTCCAGCCACACGCGGTAGCCCACGAGTCTATGAGACATCGCTGCCTGTGAGAACGCTTGATGCTACATAAGTTTTGGTATCAGCTTTAGTTTCAAATCTCATCTCTGGGCCTTGGGGCAGAGCACTTCACAAATGTCAACCTCTGTGGCCTTAGCTTTAAAATGGACATAATACCTAGCTCCTCCTATTGAGCCAAAACATTTAAAACACCAATTATGTTGGACAGCTCATGGTAGAAACTCAATGAATGATAATTGAGGTTGCTTGCTAGTATCCTGTTAGTAGTTCTGTGACCCTAGGCAAATTTCTAAACTACTTGAACTCTGGGGACTTTATTATTTAAATAAACATAAATAAGCTTTCTTTTCTATTTCACCTTGCTGGTGGATGGGAGGTTCAGAAGAAATAAGCACATACGTGACAGCAAATACTTGAAAGTTATTTCAGGCTAAAAGTAAGGTGCATCTCTACTACAAGAAGTGGAACAACGGATTCCTGTTAGGCAAACATCTCTGTTTAGCAAGCCTAGATCCAATGAGATGCTAAGTAGATTACATTTAACAGGGAACAAACATTGAGAGAAGTGCTGCAGTGCTACCTTGGGGGTACCCTGTACCCATACACTCAAAGATAAATTCCTCATATATAATGCTGTTATTCCTCTTTGTACTGCAGCACAGAAGGTAGGGGGTATGTATGTAGCACATAGGTATGTAGCACATACACAGAAGTTGAAATTTATCCAAAGTCAGCTGATTATTGGGGATATCAGTTCAATCTCATAATTGTCAAACTCGAAAGTCTGTAATAATAATACTTCACATTTATAAGATAACTATTATATATTGAGCCCACTGCAAATATACACGTAATAAACACACTGGTGTCTTTAGCCTCATTTTACAGATCTGGAAACAGGGACCCAAAGTGGTTAACTTGTTCAAGGTTTTACGAAAACACATGGCAGAATCAAGGTTCAAATCTAAGACCATCTGACCAGAAAAGGTGTGCCCTTACCTATGCAGCCCATGTGAGCCTCATTCGTGTCTAGGAAATAAGAATATTTATTTATTTATTAATTTTTAAAGATTTTATTTATTTATTGGACAGACAGAGATTACAAGTAGGCAGAGAGGTGGGCAGAAAGAGAGAGGAGGAAGCAGGCTCCCCGCTGAGCAGAGAGCCAGATGCCATGCTCAATCCCAGGACCCTGGGATCATTACCTGAGCCGAAGGCAGAGGCCTCAACCCACTGAGCCACCCAGGTGCCCCGAATAAGGACATTTAGTGACGGATCGGGTAGAGGGGTTGACGGAATCTCTGGGAGACCTTTGAGCAGGCACAGGTCTTGGAAGCTAGGTGGGTGGAGCAGTGGGATAATTACTGCATAATATAAGCTTAATTTTGACTGTGATAACATGGGTGTACACTTATTTCGGGGAGTGATGAGAGTGAGATTCAAATTCAAATTTAAATGTATGTTCCTGAAGGTAAGTAAAGGTTAGCATTTATAATGAATGACTCCTAATATGCCCTTGTAACATTAGGTATATTTGAGAGGAACATGACCTGATCAACATGATGCATTCAGTATAATAAAACAAACAGATATTTAAATACATGAGGTGAACTCTAGCAGCGTAACTGTTAGACCAGAGATGAGATCACCAACTGAGGAAGTAACCATCTCAGTCTTGGAAGCCTAATTAAGGATTCTCAGAGGAGGGAACATTTGACTAAAACTTGAAAATTGTATGAGTTTTGCAGACAGAAGGTGTTAAATAAAGGACAGGGAAGAAAGAAAAGGGGTATGGTGCTGATTAATCAACATAAACATACATGTTTATAAGAAGACTTAAAAATAAAAGGCACAGTAAAAAAAAAAGTGCTTTATATTTATAAAACTCCATCTATTGGGTAAGCAGGGGAAGATAATGCTTTATCTTCAAAGTGCTTTCATTTGCATTACCTGATTGACAAAACCCTATGTATAGAAGCATTGCTATTTGGCAAATGTTTTAGTCCATTTGGGCTGCTATAAAAAAATGCCTTAGACTAAGTAGCTTCTAAATGACAGGATTTTATTTTTCACAGTTCTGGATGCTGGGCAGTTCAAAGTCAAGGCCCCAACAGATTTGGTATCTGGTGAAAATTTGCTTGCTTTTAGAAGGCAGCTTCTGGCTGTGTGCTCCTGTGGAGGAAGGGATAATGGCCCTCTCTGGGTCTCCATTACAAGGACACTAATCTCATTCATGAAGCTCTACCTTCATGACCTAAGCACATTCGGAAGGCCCCACCTCCTAATACCATCACATTTAGCATTGGGTTTCAACATGGGAATTGGGGGAAGGGGGACACAAACTCTCTGTCCATAGCACTAAGGGGACTGAGAAGCTATTTAAGCAAGTTTTTGGTAGAACAACCAAGTGGTAAAGCTGAATAGAATTCAGAATCCATAATCCTTAAACTCAATTCATTGTTCTCAGTAGATACAGTATAAAGAGCTACTTATATTTTCAGTACTAGGAAAGAAGGGATTGTCATGCTTTTTGAGAAAGAAATAATGCAATTGCAGGTCTTTAATGGCAAGGAAAAGAATTTATACATTAGATTGAGTACCTTTAAAAGCAAAGGGGTTAAAATTGAGACATCTGTATTTCAGAAGCATCCCATAATGATGATCATAGTCAAGAGATGAATAAATTATTCATCATTCTCTTTGAGAGAATATCAAAGAGCTGATTTTGAAATATTAGACATTTCACAGTAGTAGACATTTGTATCTAATGTCCACCATAGTAATTTACCTAATTTATCTGCAGCCCTACACTTGGAAATATAGACTCTTGGTTATTCCTAATATCAAAATTTCTTCAGTTCCTGGAGAAGTCCTGTGTTGCATTTTTGAATTTTAGTTTTCTAAGTCAATCTGAAGTTTTTCCTAAGTAATATGAATTACAATAAATTGTTCCATATTTATTAAAGTGTTATTGGACTAACATTAGATGTAGTCACTTCTATTGATTTTAATGATCTAACTGCTTTATTCCTCTATTGTGCATTTAGCTCTGATAATACTAAGAACTAAGATAATACTAAGAACTAAGATAATACTAAGAATTAATGCTAATTGAGCACTTACTATGTAATGTCTTGTGGTAAGCATTGATTCAGACATTGTCTAATATAGTCATTATAGTACTTTATTATTTTGTTATGTTTTGTATCTCTCTACCAAGAAAGAATGCCAAGAAAGAAGCAGCTGTTTAGAAGCCCCTTAATTGTGGAAACACAAGTTCAAATCCCAGCTCTGCTGCTTGCCAGCTTTATGGGCTTAGGAAAAACATATACTATAAATACAATATTATAAAAACATATACCATGAATACAACAAAATCAACTTTGCTAAGTATAAAATGCATGTACAGTCTCTGATGAGTACATGAAATAGCATGTGAATACCTCAACTAATATGGCAAAGTAGATAGTTCTGTGTCTGGAATGCTCCAGGGACCCAATATTTTCAGCTGGGTTTGTTTACCAGTACTTTAATCCACATGAGTACTTAGTTTATGTAATCCTGAGAATATAAATGAGGATTTCATTCTCTGCTTAATTAACAGGGTTGATGTTGTAGATCTAATGAAATAATGCACATGAAATGGATTGTATATTGCAAAGTACTGTACAAATTTAGCTGTTATTATTTTCCCTGGAGCTTCACATAAGAGAGAGTGAAGCCATTTCCTATTTCAAGAATTCATGGTCAGGGAAAAAGGAATTCCAAGGAACCCAGGAATATATCCTATGTGTTCAAAGCAAGAGAGAATGATTGTAACTTAGCCCAGGGAAGATACTATGAAGAGGCAACAACTTGGGTATGTGAGCAATGTTTCTTAGAAGGACACAGAACACTTTCTGTTTTATGTTCACCAAAAAAACTCACCTACAGAAAACAGGCTCCAGGAGAGATTTCTGTGGAATATAAAGAAGAACTTCTAGACTGTCAAGGTGATAAAACCCTGGCAAGGGTTATTGAATTAACTTGTCGAGACTCCTTCCCTAGAGAACATCAGGTAGAGAACAGGCGTCTCTTTATTCTGGAAGGCTTAGACATTTAACTGCTGC
>ML107439.1:32395-53950 GCA_003697995.1 Taxidea taxus jeffersonii | reverse complement strand
AAGATTTTATTTATTTATTTGACACAGAGAGAGAGATCACAAGTAGGCAGAGAGGCAGGCAGAGAGAGAGGATGAAGCAGGCTCCCCACTGAAAAGAGAGCCTGATGTGGGGCTTGATTCCCAGGACCCTGGGATCATGACCTGAGCTGAAGGCAGAAGCTTAACCCTCTGAGCCACCCAGGTGCCCCCTAAATCAGGTCTCTTAAGGGCAAAACAGTCTCCATACTTCTGGTCAGCAGATCCTGTTCCTGAATGCTGGGTGACCTTAAGCAGACCGGTTAACCTCTCTGGGTTTCGGATTCCTCAGGTGCAGAGATGGCCTAGCCAAGTCTCTGTGGTTCCTCATAGCTTCAGAATTTTAGAGATATAGGTACAGGGCAGAAAATGCATGGTGTGATTTTGCCATTCTGGCTTTGTAAGTCTTGTGTGCCCTTTGCTGTCCAGAAGTATCGAAGACACATAACCCAGGCTCTGATTTGGTTTAGCTCACTTGGAGCAAGGCCCACTGCAATGGTTCAGGCAAGCCACATTCAGTTTGGAGCTGACTCTGGAAAGCAAGGAGTCTTTCTTTGGACCACGGCCTTGCTGTTGCTATTTACCAAGTGAGAGGAGTTAATTACAGGGAAGAGGAATTACCTCCACAGGAACCTGCCAGATGCGCTCTTCGCCAGTAGCCCCAGGCCTGCACTGGTGTATGGCTGAGGGCAGTGTCTCTAAGTCTGTGCATATGAGCTGGAGAGATAGGAGAGACCAACTTCCATTTTCCAGCAGACTGGTTCCACCCGGCAACCCTGTGCTGGCTAAGCAGGTGGTATGATGGAAAGATGGGGCTGGAGGGTGGCAGCATGTTACCCATGTCTCTTCCCCCATTTGGCCTCCAGTATAATCTACCCCTACTGCCTGTCTCATGGGGCTAGAGTACCTTAACCCCTTTAGAACATTAGGCCACTCGTTTGGGGCATGAGAGGCATCTGCTAATGTGTCTACGTATGAACACTGGAAGCCATTATTGGCCATTAATGCCATAAACTGTTTTTTTATGGGGCAAGGGCCAGACATGGATGGCAGAAGAATGGAGAAAAAGATCTAGAAGCCTAGTGTTCCTAAGGAAAGTGGATGTGAGTGATGGTGTAGCCATAACCTCAGAAGAGCAGGCACCTTCTAGGAGAGAGGAGGGCCGGACAGGCAAGTCAAGAACTGTGTGGGTTCAGAGGGAGAGGGAGTATTATCCAGTGCAGGCAGGCAGGGAACAGAGGGAAGGCTTCATGGAGAGGTGTTGTTTGAGCTGAGCCCAATGATTTGGATAAGCAAAAATGAGAAGCATCCAAAACAAAGGGAACCGTACAGGCAGACACTCTGGGGAGGCCAAGTGCTAGGCGGGACATGCGAGAGAGAGACGTGCAGGATTCTGAATGGGATGGGAGCACGTAAAGGAAGAGCAGGAGGTCAGGAGGTTTATGGGAAGACAGTGTGGAGGCACCTGGGTGGTGGACTGAGCTGTTCGTCAGATATCTCATGGGCAAGTAGCTTCTGCCCAAAGCTGATCCAAGTTGAGTTCACTTCTTGGGTGGTAAGGGCGAGCCTTTTAGTGCACGTGGAAAATTATTCCCAAGCCTCCCACTCTCAGACCACAGAGGATAGCTAGTGTGGGGGTAGAGCATTCGACTTGTGGTCAGGAAAGCTGTGCCCAATTAAAACATCTCTGATGTCTCCACAGGCATATTTTTTGTCTTTCAAAAAGTTGTCGAGAGATTACTAAGAAAATGTCGTTAAAGCATCTGGTTCCCAGAAAGAGAAGTGCGTTAGAATACTTAGTCCTAGAAAAGACCATGATTTAAAATTACAGAGAAATAATAAAATAACTCCACTGGCTAGGGGCAGGGAGGGGTGCGAAGCGGGCATGAAGATGGTTCTGAGTCAAAAGAACCAGTCAGAGGCAGAAAAGAGGACACCACTTGATTGTTCATTTTGTACACGTGGTAGAAATCAAAAGAGGAATCTCTACTTCAGTAGATAATGTTTTCTGAACAGGCGTTCTACCACATGGTCATCTAGAATGAGTTGACTATGGCCAACAGCCAGCCTCTTGTGTTCATGATAATGGGCTCATCTTTGTGCATACACAAGTGACAGAAGCTAGCAGGGTAGACAACATGTATGCAGCACAGTCTCATGCCTAGAAGAATATATGAGAGAAAAAGAAAGGAGTAAAATGTGCTGGGATAGAACAGGTTACAGGTTGCCTGTGGGTAATAGAATTATGAGTCGTGGCAATGAATATGTTTTCTTAACACTTCTCCGTACGTGAACATTTGTACTTAGTAATCATGTATTATTTTCATGGGGGAAACTTTATGGAGGTTGTAGGGGGGGAAAGGAGGGGAAGGAAAAGAGACTCCTTTCGCAAATTATTCCTTATTTGACTCTGACTTATTGCCAAACCAGGAAAAGTTGGGTCAGGGTGAGATGAAGTTACCTGGTAGTGTCCCATAGTGCGAGTTTCTCCTCCCCTCTCCCTGCTTGGCTCTGTAGTTGCCAGCTGTGCAATTTACCTTTTTTCTTCTTTTTTTAATAGTTCACGGATCCTCGCTCTCCTTGGTTTCCAGCACGTCATCAATTTATTCTACAGTGAGTATGCATCAATGCTATGTGGCTATGACCGTGAGAACTGGGGCTCCTTTCTCAAGTGTGTCAAGAATAAAATATAAAGTAAAATTGTTTCTCCTAGAGAAAATATCTCCATTGTAAGGGGCCTGATTCATCGGGGAGTAAGATTTGAAATTCACAAACAGCTACGAATTGGAACGTCTCAACCAGTAAATCAGGAGCTGACTCCTTTGTTAGAGTGGCATGATGCTTTGGGTGGGAACTAGTTAGAACGTGTGTGAAGCCTTGGCCACC
Source organism: Taxidea taxus jeffersonii (assembly GCA_003697995.1). Classification (NCBI taxonomy): domain Eukaryota; kingdom Metazoa; phylum Chordata; class Mammalia; order Carnivora; family Mustelidae; genus Taxidea; species Taxidea taxus. The sequence goes on along the minus strand of ML107439.1, from coordinate 51,049 downwards.
TGCTGGTAGCCTTAGGAAAGAAAGGCCTTAAACAACTTCTTAAACAACTTTTTAAACAACTGCCTCAGTTTCTTTATCTGTCAAGCAGAGAGAATAGCAGCCCTTACCTTGTGGAGTTGTAGTGAGGACTTACTGTTGGGAAGATGACAGTGTGCTACGACATAAATTCCTTGATGACAAGGACTTTTTCTCTTTTTATTCCTACATCTGGAACAAAGCCAAGCATGTAGTAGGTGTTCAAGAAATAGGCTTGAATGAAATAAGAAAACGCATGTGAAGCACTGAGGATGGTGCACACAGCCCAGGGCAGGCGCTGGCTGTCGCCGGTGTTGGCCAGCTTCAGTGAGTGCTCTGCTGAGCAAATCCACACAAAATCGAATACGGTTCTGGATTTGCCCAGGGGTGCTCGCTTTTTTATAGCCATGTGCATAATTGCTTATCTTAGAAACCTTACTTTGGGAATTCCTATAGGAAATAAAATCATTTCATTAATTGAGAATTGGAAATTCTTTAGCCCGTCATTCCACGGAGGACAGGTGTTTTAGTAATTCACGTTTTGGTAGTTCCGGGTTCCTGGGCTACGTGTGTGTAGCAGGACAAACTGTATACGGCCCCAGAACAAATTGTATGTGGCCCTTTAGAAGCTAAAGTCCATCCCAGAATCCAGCGAGAGACTAGGGCCTGACTCTTCCTTTCGTAGGCCTGTTGCGAGCAAACAGACTTCAGGGATTGCTGATGTGGTCTGACTTGAATGACCTTGAAATGATCTCTTCTGCTTCTCCCCACCTTGCCCCTGCACCTCCAGAAGACCTACTTCCTCAGCCAGTCTTCTGGTCTGAAATGTCACAGAACCCTCGCTTTTTCATTTCTTAGAGATTACTGAAGCCTTTGTCTACTAAGAAAACGTAGAGATGACCTGTCAGCTAGCCCGTACGTTAAGTCCTTTCTTCAAGAGGGAAAATTGGTGACATGGGTGCCAAGATGGTACTTTCAAACCTAGATTTACTTCTTGAAAGGATTTACTGGCCCTCAGTCTGGGCCAGGCTCTAGGCTAAGCCCCCAGGATGGGATGTAGGTGGAGAGAGGAGCCTGCTGCTGAAGGCTCCTGAAGCCAGAGGCACCCAAGAACACCTTGGGTTATGGGACTCCACTGTCACAGGGTTGGTACAGGGCCGCTACAGCAGACATCGCTGTGCCCAAGCCCCTTGTTTTCCCAGTGGAGCTCCCAGAGTTTCCTGTCAACACGGAGAGGGGCTAACTCAATTGTTCTTGGAAGAGTGAAAAACAGGGGCTGGCCTGCATCAGCCAGCTCTTGGAGGGAAAGAGCCTGAGCTGCTCCCACAGTGAGAATTCAGATGCAGGAAGCCATCCCTAGCATTTCCTGGCCACAGTGCCTTCATGCAGATCATTGCAAGGTCTTGTCCTCAGGAGCCTTTCCGTAGCTCCTATTCTGGGTGTGTGGACAGGAAATTTCAAATGATCCTTTCTGGATTGATGTAAATTCACACATTACCAAAGACCTAGGAATAGTATTCAATTCTGTGTTTAACCAGATAGCAAGAGACTCAGGGCCCCATCTTCGTTTTTTTCTCACTGTTTGACATTGTACAAATGACCTTATTATTCCACGTGTCTGTCAGTTTTGTCCTTGCTGTTGTGGGGGCTGTGGCGTCTCAGGGCCCACAACTTCTGACATTTGCTGAGCCGAAGGGTATCCTTACCTGTGCCTTCTCTGAGCATATAGGTTACTTCTGCAGACTTTTAGAAGAAATAGCCCAACATTTAAATGTTTTCATGGTAGAGTAGTCTGCAGATTCCAAATTGTATCTGGCTACGTGGGTACCACCCAGCATGGACATGGGGTCCCTTTTGTCTTATTAGCCACTTAGCAAGGATAGAATTCTAAAACTCAGGCACCTTTGTAAATGTTAAGGTGAACCAGTCATTTCTTGTCTAAAACGAGATGGTTGGGTTTCCTAAGATGCCACCAGCCCAGACCAAAGAGTCTGTTTAATGGCTGAGTGTCTTAAACGTTCTTATTGGATGATTGATAATGGGTTTTTCCCCTGATATCTATGTAATTTCTGGATATTCAAGAATGCTCATTCTGGCTAAAAATTGCCTGACATTTTAATTACAAAGGAAAGAAAAGGCAACATGTTGGTGAACAACTACCATGGAGAAGTCAGTGCCAACCCTCGGAGTCGAGAAACTCTAAGGGGCCACATCTGGCCTTGGACCGGCTTTCTTAAATGGTAGAGGGCAGCAGTTCCCTCAGGGGATCTGCTGAATGGAAGGAGGCTCCCTGCCTCACTTAAGAGTTCCCAGATGCACAGAAGAACAGCAGCTGGGGGTAAGATACAAAATACAGGATTTTCCAGGCTGCTGTTGAGAACAGGGGCCCAAACATAGAGATAGGTGGGCAGAATGACAGATGGTGGCAGAGGTATGGGGAAGGAGTGTTAGGCCCATGGACTTAAGTGGTTAGAAGTAGGGCTTGTCCTACTTGGATGGTTCAGCCTGCTTACAGACCTCCACTCCCCTCCCAAATGTTAGATTGCCTTGACGTTCTCACCACTGACTTTCTCCTTTGGGTCAGACTCATAAGTTTAAGGGCCTGATTTCGGGAAGGCTTCCATGAGAATGTAGCTGTAGTAAAAGAAGGAGAATGTTCTTGTTAAGCTCATAGACTCTAGAGCCAGACTACCATAGGTCCAGTCTTAAACAGCTGGGACCATGGGCAAATTATTCAGCCTCCCTGTGCCTCAGTTTCCTCATCTGCAAAATGTGAGTGAATAGTATTAGTACCTGCTCAGGAGGTTGTTACGAGGATTAAAGGAATAATGAATGGAAAGGGCTTAGAAGAGTGTCTGGCATGTGGTAAGCATTCAGTAAATGCCACCTACTATAGGAGGTGAGGGACTTGGCAGTCATGGTACCCCTGTACCCCGGCTTCTTAACACAGTGCCTGACACGTAGTAGGAAATCCATAAATTTTGATAGGTGATGGTAGTGGACGTGAATATATGAACACCTAGATGGGCAAAGAGGGATAGATGAATATTCCCAGAGAGGGAAGACTGAGCCCTGAGGACATCTCCCAGTGTTCTCCCGAAAACATTTCTTAGATGAGATTGTCCAGCTGTGTGATGTTAGGCAAGGTCTGACCTCTCTGTGCCTCAGAAAGAATGCAGACCTACTCTGTAGGGCTGTTGCGAGGATTAAGTAGTTTGGCCCCAGTATTCCTGAAAACAAGTTGCTGTTGTTAGAAGCCAGCTGGAGGGAGGACCCCCCTGGGCGGCATCAGGAGTCTGGGCAGTGGGGTGGGGAGCAGGGGGCGAAGGGAAAGCAGGTAGGAACCACCTCCCACCTGCCGCAGCTGGTGGGTTTAGGGTGGGGGGGTGATAATGAATCACACCACTCTGTATTCTGAGCCAATGGAGAAGTAGACACCAGGGTCAGATGCTGATTTTTTTTTTTAAAGTAACGGGTTTATCACTAGTAGCAGATAGGATTGATTGGATTGGATACGCGTCTAGGACCCAAGGATAAAACAGAGTCTTTACTGATCTTCACTTGCCTGTCTGGCTCCCAAGTCACTGCCCTACCCCCAGGGAAGTGTGAATGGAGGGGTGGACAGAAGGTAGGAATCCTTCCAACATTGCCCAGAATGTGGGGGTGTCTTTTTTTATGGGCCCCGGGGAGAACTGCAAGAGAATGAAAGAAAGGTTTCCCTTGTTGTTGGTTCCCCCTATGGAAGGAGAGGGGTAGCCTTGTAGTCCCTGGCTGGCAGGTAGCTGTGTCACCACAGACACAGCCCCAGGATGGGAGACTCTCCCAGGAAGAGGGCCCACAGTCTGCACCCATACCTCACAGAGTCACCAGTAACCGGGGGCCATGAGGTGGGGCAGTGGGAAGATCTACACAGCCTGGGGAGTCAGTTGGCTGGCTGCTGAGGGCTCCCAGCCTCCCTCACTTGGGAGGTCTTCCTGCCTTCCTGCTGCTCCTGGAGCAGTGCCTCAGACCAAAGAGAGGGAGGGGTAAAACTGGTGGTCAGCCTGTGAGCAGTCCTCCCGCCGGGAGTGCCCAGTCGCATTACAAATTCAGGTGAATGACTGGTAATTCCTTAGTGTACGTTGTCCCCGGTGTGGCGTGGGATGTTTTTGAACCTGTACATTTGTTCGCTAAACTAGGGCATCTGCCCCTGGCTCATCCCTTCTTATCACGCCTTTTCCAGAGCACCTGACCGTATCATCTCCACACGAGAGCAGGGGGGCTCCTCGCAGCCAAAATAGTGGTAGTGTTGTTCTCATCCTTCCTAATTTCTTATAATCATATGCTCTTCCTGTTTGGCCTTTCTCATTGGTCAAATTAACTGAACCAGTTTATCCAGAAAACTACACCAGGAAAGAAACTCCTGACTCTTGGGGATTGCTGGAAGCATCCAAATCGGGTGTCCCCCACAGACTGCATTGCCCCATTCTTTGTTCCTCAACTGGTCTAATTTCCCTTATGATCTCCTTACAGCCAGAAGAAAAGTGCCAGTCGGAGGTAAGGAACTGTTTGCTGGTTGCATTTCTCCTTCGCTATGATTTACTACTTCACCCTGCTCAACCTGGGAACCGGCTCTTAAAGCAAGTAACTCTGTCCCTTGCCGACCTTTAGATTCGCAAACTGCGGCGGGAGCTGGATGCCTCGCAGGAGAAGGTTTCGGCTTTGACCACGCAGCTGACCGCAAATGTGAGTGCAGATACAGGGTGGTAGCCACGGGCGGGGGGGCAGCCCCTGCTCCCTTCTGATGGGACGTCGGGGCCGCCTGCCCCCGAGGACCGTGGGAGGGGCGTGGCTCTAGCACTGTGAGCGTCCACTCCAGCTCTTAGCGGCTCTGGGCTCCGGGCAGCATCTTTGAGCCTCTGAGCCTGCATAGGCTCATCCGTGTAATGGTGGATGGTAAGCGTCAGCTCTCTGGGTTGTCAATGTGGTCAGTACTGGAATATGTTAAGGGCTCAGAAATGTTCATTTCCCTTTTCTTCCTCTTTCTGAAACTTTTCATCTTCAGGCAGGGAAAAAATAAAAGAAATCGAAGGCTCTAGATAAATAGCTGACTGTTCTATAATTATAATACCCACAATTACGTGTTCAGGAAATGCTGCCAGCTAGCATTGAATTCAACAACTATTTAAGTGCCAACTGTGCCTCGGGCACCGTGGGTTCAACAGCAAAGCAGGCATAGTCACTGATCTCTTCGTGTGCTTTCTCTGGTGCCGCATAGAGGCAGAACTGTTTGGCTATGACATGATAACTCTTCAGAGAGAGATATAAAGGGAGAAGGTTGTGGGAATATGTAAGGAGGATCACCTAGCTCAGTCTCGTGGTGGGGGAGGGGGGTCAGGAAAGGCTTCCCGGAGGAGGTGACATCTGGGGGATGCTGTGTAGGGGAGGATTCGTGGGAAGGCATCATTCTCACTAGTGTGCAAAATGCATTTGCGCAGAAGCCCAGGGTGAAGATCTTAGCGCATTTAGAAACTGTAAGTAGCTCGGTGTATAATTAGAATCTATGGCTTGGATATGGGGAAGAGGCAAGGGAGAAGGAAGAGGGGAGGGAAGGTGAGGTGAGATGAGGCATCAAAGAAAATCTAGGGGCAGGTCCGTCGCATATCATGGAGGCTCTCAGCTCTTAGGTGGATAGTTCAGGCTAAAGAAAATGGAGCTTCATTGGTGTGTATGTGTGTTGTTGTTTTAAGATTTTATTTATTTATTTATTTATTTGACAGACAGAGATCACAAGTAGGCAGAGAGGCAGGCAGAGACGGGGGGCGGAGGGGAAGCAGGCTCCCTGCTGAGCAGAGAGCCCGATGCAGGGCTCCATCCTGGGACCATGAGATCATGACCTGAGCAGAGGCTTTAACCCATTGAGCCATCCCCCCACCCCCACCGCCCCACTGGTGCATTTTAAGCAGAGCAGTGAGGCGGTTTGGTTTGCTCTTCATGAAGTTTCCTGACCATGGCGTGGTTATAAGATTAGGGGGTCAGAGTGAAAGCGGAGACTTCAGGTCTGCAAGTAGCCCCATTGTAGAGCCATGGGCTGGTGAGGGCTGCTGTTCAGAGGCCAGAGCCTGAGGTTTTGGAAGGCGCGGAAATGCCCCTGAGGCAAGGCATCCTGCCCAGAGCACATGGCCTGGTCTGAGACCACAAATACCTGTGTGTGAACGTGTCCCAAAGCAGCCTGCATGACCCCATAATATACTGTTAGAATGAAGGGCAACTTCAATAAGCGTGTCTTCTCTGGACCAGGAAGCTGAGTCAATCAACTTGAATGAATCATTTACCTGTGGTTCTTGCCCAGGTCATTCCTGGCTGAAGCCTGAGTCAACGGAAGGAGACCATTTCTCTTTAAAGTCTGTGCACAAAGTACCTCGTGGAGTACTTGACCTTAATGACAAGCTCAATAACTCGTAACTTCTCTCACTGTTCACACACCTGAGTTCTCTCACATTTCTGGAAGTCTTTGCATTTTTTCTCACCCTTCCATATCAGGCCACTACATGTTTCGTTATCCGTCTTTCTTCTCTCTGCTGCTTCCATCGTCGGTAGCAGAACATCAGAAATTGTCAGGAGATCTGAATTTTGAAGCTTATTAGGTCTTTTTTTTTTTTAAGATTTTATTTATTTATTTGATGGAGAGAGAACACAAGCAGGGGAGAGGGAGAAGCAGGCTTCCCACGGAGCAGGGAGCCCGATGTGGGGCTTGATCCCATGACCCTGGGATTATGACCTGAGCCAAAGACAGATGCTTAACGATTGAGCCACCCAGGCACCCCTGGGTCTTACTTTAAAAAAAAAAAAAATCCCAGAGATATTCTTCTATGACTAGCCTTCATCTGGGTGCCACTCGAATCCAGACCAAACCCAGACCCAATGAGCCAGTCTGGATATAATCCAAATGTGAGGTTTTACAGCGACCCCCATCCCAAGTGATTTGGAGCTACTCCCCTAGTTAAGAATTCCTAGCATCCATTGGTGCCCTTTTACTCAAAACCTAGTTTCATTAGTTTACTTATCAAAAAACTTGGGTTCCTTCCTCCAATGACCTTGTGCTGCCCAAAGGATCTTACACTGGGCCATGTGGAACTCTACCCTCTGCTCCAGAAGAGTCCGAGGGAGATCCCTTACATTATTATTATTATTCCAAAAGTATGTTTTGCTCCTCACCAAAGCCACTGAGTCCAGGATTGTTTGAAAGTAAATATTTAGTCTTACCACACGCCACCGGCCGCGCTAACGTGTTTTATTGTCTGCCATCTTTCTCACAGGCCAAGCTCTGTTTGTTTTTCTAGGACAAACTACTCAAAGCCACCTTCTCTGGGTGTTTTTATACCATTTGTGTTTGTTTTTCTGGGAATGTGAGAATGGCACTTGGTTAGAAGGCTGCTGTGTGGCTCTGAACCAGGCTCCAAACAGCCTCTAAGCCCATATTTTCACAGTTCCTGGTGACCCAAAGTTAGTCCTTTCTCTAGACTGCACAATGCAAACCTCTGCTTCTTCTTGAATTTGCAAAAACACTTTCTCCATAGCAGTCTTCTTGGGGTCAGGTTTTTGTTTTTGAGGGAATAGAAAGTATGAGTGCCCACAAACAGAATCCTGGGTGGCAATCAAAGAATGGAAATAAATATGGAAATTCAGTCATTTAAATTTGACCTTCGCGTTCCTTTGAAAGGCGAGGTTAGCAGTAATTCATCTCAACATCCTGGCCCTGGCCCTGTTTCTTTCATCCACTATGTAACTGCCTTGAATTGATTGGCTTTGGTTCTGCCAGTTTCTCCTGGGCAAACTAAACAAAGGCATATCTCTTGATTTTAAAATACAACAGCATTTTCTCAATTTTTCATAGGGAGAGAGCATGCAATCAGAACGAAACTGGGCAGTCCACTTAACGTTTCTATTACAAGAGGTCCTTCTCCCTGCTAACTCCTACAGCTGTTGGAAAAAAGACCCAACATGCTAGAATATCTCTAGTTCATGCTAGAGATGTCTTATCCTCAACTGTTCCAGTTAGATGAAGTCTAGTGACAGAGGCCTCTGACTCACTTCTCTGATCTCTCTTTAAATTGAAATGTCCACTGACCCTTCTCATGACCCGGGACAATGTCCCACCTGTCCCCTGGTTGTTCCCCAACTTTGATTCTTCACTGAGTACATCAGTCCTCTCTTCTAGAACACTACAGACCCCATGATCAGGTCTTATTTCTCCCTCCTCCCAGGAGTCAAATGCCCTCTGCTAGCTCTTCTCTTTCTCCTGTATCTGCCCACTCCTCTCCTAGAAACCTTTCCCAATCTGTCTGTCCCCACCTGTGTTCTTATCCTGTCTTTTGTCACTTCATCCATCCCAAATCTCTTCCTTTCCTTTCCCCACAGTGTCTGTTCATTTCTATGTTTATGGACCTGTGTTCACCTATATTGTTTCACTTAATGCTCACAACAGCCCTGGGAGGAAAGTAGATATTGCACACATTTTATAGATGGAGAAACTGCTGCCAATAGGATTAGCTCTCTTGTCCGTTCCTTATTCTTGGTTTTAACCATATTATTAGGACCCTCAGTCAACCAACCAATATATCACGGGCTGTTCTGGAGGAAGGAAGAGTCTTCGTGTTAGGACACGAGGTTGCATCTTGTCCTTGAAGAGGGTTGAAGAGAAAGAGGTAGACAGAAAAGCATCCCATTTCTCAACTCTAATATACATGTTTTTTCTCCTACATTTTTAACATCTCTAAAAGTGGGATGCATATTTTAATTAGAATTGGCAGCATTTCTCAGGATGTCTTAGTATTATATGAAATAGTGGCATGTCTGATGTTGTGTTCTAACAGGTGTATAAAAGTATGGAGGTAGGGTACCTGGGTGGCGTAGTCGTTAAGCGTCTGCCTTCAACTCAGGTCATGATCCCAGAGTCCTGGGATCGAGCTCTGCATCAAGCTCCCTGCTCAGCAGGGAGCCTGCTTCTCCCTCTCCCTCTGCCCCTACTCCAGCATGTATTCTCTCCCTCACTTGCTCACTCTCTCTCAAAAAAAAAAAAATATATATATATATGGAGGGGCCTTGGGGGAAAACCATAACTCCTTGGAGGAACAGGGGAAAAGGAGGGAGCAGATGGGCCTTTCAGTGGTTTTTTATTAACCGGGATTAAAATAAACAAAATAGGCCAACCACTCTGTTCATCCTTTCTGCCAACGTGCCCAAAGTGAGCCTCTCCTGTGAGCTTGGCACTTGGAGAACAAAGCTCGGGAGCAGAGGAGGAAGACAGGAGACAGCAGTTGCTGGAGTACACGTGTCCCTGACTGTGACAACATGCACGTAAAGCAACAGCCCACCTGCTTTCAAGAGTAACCATGAGGGAACCAGCCCATCTGGGGGTGTTGTGAAGACTCGAGCTGAGATCTCTTGAGAAGGATGTGTAAAAACCAGACAGGGAGGCAGGGGGGGAAGAGCATTACAGGCAGAGGGGAAAGCAGGTACAAAGGACCTAAGGTGGGAAGAAGCACACGGTCTTCAAGGATGCTATGAGCTGGAGTGAGTGGATCTCAAAGAGGTGGAAAGTGGGGCTCCACGGGCTGAAGAATTAGACGAGAGCTAACTCACGTGGCCCTGACGAGGATTTCAGCCCTGAAGACCCAGCACCCCCTGGGCCCTCTTGCCTTGCAAGGTAGTCTAACTGAGGCTGTGTCTTTCCTCCTCCAGGCCCACCTGGTGGCAGCCTTTGAACAGAGTCTTGGGAACATGACCATCAGGCTCCAGAGTCTGACCATGACGGCTGAGCAAAAGGTAAAGGCCTCCCCCCCTTGCTTAAAACTGACAGCACAGCTCCAAATTAGACGCTCTCTTGTTTCAGAGAATGGTATGGATTTTAGTGTATTTGAACTCTTGGAATCGAATCGTAAAGAGTTGTACTCTGTTGAGTACACATATGATCCAGACGGCGGGGTGTGGAGTGACCGCAGTCCTCCACATCTCACAGGTCTGTTTCTGCTGCCTTTTTTTTTTTTTTTTTTTTTTAAGATTTTATTTATTTTAGAGGGAGAGGAAGAGAGAACACAAGCAGGGCGGAGGGGCAGAGAGAGCAGATTCCCCACTGAGCAGAGAGCCCCACACGGGGCTTGATCCCAGGACCCTGAGATCATGACCCGATCTGAAGGATGACGCCTAACCAACAGAGCTACCCACGTGCCCCCATTTCTGCTGCTTTTGTGTGTTTCTATGCCCGTTGAAAATCAATCCATTCTAAGGGAGGGGACAGAGGTTCTGTGGAACTCCTTCTTTCCCTCTGCTCCATGCTGAGATGGAGTTGTTGTTCATGTGAACTCTGCACAGAGTGACTGTAGGATGACCTGTATTTCCTGCTGTTCCTCAGGATTCAGAACTGAATGAGTTAAGGAAAACCATCGAGCTGCTGAAGAAACAGAACGCAGCTGCCCAGGCTGCCATTAATGGGGTCATTAACACGCCGGAGCTCAACTGCAAAGGTAAAGGATGAGGGGTAGCAGCCTCCAGACCAACGACCTGCCTGCCCTTAGGAACCTTCCCCTGACGACATGTGCCGCAGCCTCCCTGCCCCGGGGTGTGTGTCCTGTCAGTCAGACGGGTCCCGGGAGGAGGACACTTTCGGTCTGTGACTCCAGGCCTCTAGGAAGATAGCTCTTCCAGCTCAGTCTCCTCCCTGATGTAGCTCAAAAATGGAAGAAAATCTGTTTCTATTGGTGAAGTGTCAAAAGTGTTTCACTTAATTTCACCGGTGTCCTTATATTTACGTGTGGACGTGGGCCAGCCTGAAATGAGCATCTTGTGTCCATCCAGGGAAGGGTTACTGAGTCAATTCTGCTTGTGTATCTTACCTGGGGGCCAAATGGGGCTGTGAGGATGAGTTCCTTCCCGACGCAGTGATGTTGTTGGTGATGGTAGAAGTCGCAGTGACAGCCAGCAGTTAGGGGACACACACTGTGTTCTAAGCACCCTGCTCAGTGTTGTAAATTATTCACTCTCTCATTTTCCTCCCACGACAACCTTACAGGGGCAGTGCTGGTCCTTTCCACATTGGATTGATGAGAACACTGGGTTGCGGGGGTGAGAGGCCCATCCAGAGGTCACAGTAGTAAGATACACGAAGTGGGACTAGATCCCAGGTCTCTGACTCCGCAGCCGGTGCTCGTAAAAAGTAGGCTGCGGGTTTAGTTCTGTGCTTGTGCAGAAAACTGGACACAACCTGTATTTGGCATCTCCGTGATTTCAGATACCAGGTCTCTGAAATGTGATGACAGAGTTGAAATGGGAGGGACTGACAGCCCGAGTGAGCAAAGAGCACGTTCCAGGAAGAGGGGCTCCCACATATTAAGACCCTGAGATGAGATGGGCTCAGCATTCCCAAGGGGCCAAAAGAAGGCTAGTGAGGCAGGACTGTACGGGGGGCGGGGCACCCCGACAACACAGGTGACTGCCACGGTTCAGAAACGTCATCAGGTGCCAGTCTCAATCTTAAGAAAGCTGGTGGCAGGGGCAGGGAATTCTCTCGAAGCCTCCCCTGACTTCTTTTTGGTGGAATGGCTAGATCGGGCCCTCAGGTAATTGACTAAAGAGGGCACAGCGTGGACCTGCTCAAGGATCTTAAAACCAGCAGCTGAGAGCAGAAGCTGTTGTTTAACAGGAAATACCCAGCGGTTGCCCGGGCGTGTGGATTTAGGTGTAAGAGTCATTTTCCCTGGGACAGAGGGATGGGCTGAAGGCGGCGGCTGCTGACCTCCTGCCTTGGGTCCCCAGGAAATGGCACCTCGCAGTCAGCAGACCTCCGTATCCGAAGACAACACTCCTCGGACAGCGTGTCCAGCATCAACAGCGCCACCAGCCACTCCAGCGTGGGCAGCAACGTAGAGAGTGATTCCAAGAAAAAGAAGAGGAAGAATTGGGTGAGTGTGCAACCAGAGACCTTTGTGGGTACTAACAGACCAGTGTTCCCACCCCCCACCCCCAGAAAGAGCCCCCAGACTAGCTCATTACTCCAGAGCATAGACCTTTGGGAGTGGATCCAGCGAAGTTTGTGGGTATGTTTCTACCAGCTTCGGTGTTGTGCTCAGCCAGGCACCAGGACTCATGAAAGTACCACCATCTTGGAGTTTTCTGTTTCATGAGATTTTACATGACATACTCATCTTTCATTTCATATACGTGTCATTCCCTCCTCCTCGTAACATTAGCCGCGAAGTTCCCGGTACTAGAGCAAAGTTACTCTTCGGTGGTTTCTTCTTAGTTATTATTATTATTATTTTTTGGAGTGTGTATTGCTAATTATCCCATCATTATCCAGAATCCTTATCTGTTTCTTTACACAGTTACCTATGATGGCATGAAACCAATTTTCTCTGAACAGTTTTTAACCATGCCCTCTAAAGTGAAAGTTTCATAATGTAGATATTAGGAGTTAGTGACAGGTTTTAAACTGGGGTGTTGTACTTCAAAATGGCAAGTTTAATAGACCCAGTGTCCAATGGACTGTTTCTCTATGTTTCCTTAATCCGAGTGAGCCACTCAAATTTCTGTACAGTGGTGTCTTGAGCAGTTTTTTCCCATTCTCCTGGGAATATTACACTCACCCACCCAATTTTTTTTTAAAGTAGATTCTATGCCCAACATGGGACTCGAACTCACGACCCCGAGATCAAGAGTCACATGCTACACTGACCGAGCCGGCCAGGTGCCCTCCTACCGACCCGTTTTTAGTTGTGTCGAGGCTGTGGAGCTCTGGTTGACGTTTGCTCCTCCCTGTCTTCAGTGCAGGGGTAGCTCAGGTTGATCTGAAGTGGGCTAGTGCTCCCAGAGCCCCATCCATCAGTGCTGACAGCATCGTGTTTCCATAGTAGCCTCAGTGTCCTCATCCATTCCATACACTTCTCTCTCATTTTGTGTTATCTTGGATGGGTGGCGAGGTCTGGCCATAGAGTAGTCGCAGTTTGAGGAATTTCGGTTGCTGATGATTTGTGCTGGAAGACTGTAAGACCAGTTTAGTGTGACCATCTCATCATTCTGATGAAGTTTTTTCTTGTTACTAATGGCTTTTAGTCAACTCATTTGCTATGCCTTAAATAGCATTAATGTATGTTGCTGTTTCTAATATATTATGGGTAAAGTATGGTCTGACTTGATTATCAAAGTGATGAGAGAGAATTATTTTCTATGAAAAACCATGTTTATCCACTTTCTCCAGTTCAAGAACTAAAACTTATTTACTTGCATTAAGATGGTTCTTGGTTATTGGTAGAAGGGAAGATCGAGAATGGGCATTCTCAGATGATCTCAAAGCTGAATTCTGTCTAATCTTTATCATTTCCTCCTGCACGTGGCCCTTTCCCAGAAGTAGGAGCAAGTCTTCAGGTTGATGGTTTGTGTGCCACATCCTTCTGTTTCTGGAACTGGAAATTTGATGAAAAGTAGGAACTGGGATCTCCATCAGCCGCACTTGGATGTGCCATTCCTTATGGATGTAATATTGATGGGCAAAAAATCCCATTAACCATTTCAGAATGGCCTGTTTCAGAATTTCTTTTTTTTTTTTTTAATTTTTTTATTTGACAGACGGAGATCACAAGTAGGCAGAGAAGCAGGCAGAGACAGAGAGGAGGAAGCAGGCTCCCTGCTGAGCAGAGAGCCCAATGTGGGTCTCCATCCCAGGACCCTGAGATCATGACCTGAGCTGAAGGCAGAGGCTTTAACCCACTGAGCCACCCAGGCGCCCCTGTTTCAGAATTTCTTAATGGCTAAGAAAACCGCCAAGATGTTTTCAGGAGAAAGATTTCAGTAAAATGGAAATTACTTTTCAAAAGACCTTTTTTCAAGACGAAACTAGAAAAATACCTGCTTATCATGGCTTTCAGAGAAGACCCTGCACTTTAATTCTTTATGTTCTCATTAGAGTTTTCAGCTCCATCTCATAATTTAGGGAATTTGTGATATGCCAGTCCCTTTTTCCCAATATAGTTAAAAAATTTTCTTAGAAATACCAACTATTTTTGAGTAGCAATTGAGATGGCTAATTCCCTGCTTATTCTATCATCTTGTGTGTACACAAGGACAGCAGGAACTCCTAAGTAGATCTCTCCGAAGGCTCTACAGCCATGTTGGGACTAGTGCAGCAGTGAAGCTATTCTTGCTGAGAAAAGAAGACACAGACATGCCAAAAAAAAGTTAAGGTCTTAAGAAACACAAATGTGAGAATCACAGGAAGGTCAGGGGCAGTCATTTCCGCCAAAGAAGCTGGAAGAACTTGGATTGTAGGGACTCCCAGAAGCGCTATTCCTTTCCTTTCATAATGAAGGAAGATGCCTGTAATGCTCAGGAAGATTCATGTTCCTATCAGAAACCTTCTCTGTGTGTGGTGTTTACTACTGGCCATGTTGTGTCCGAAAAGTCCGAGGCTTTCCCTGTCACTGGCTTTCTCTGTTAAAAATTTGTCTTTTTTCCTTCCCCTTCCCCATTTTTTGCTTGCGTTTCCCCTGGCAGGTCAATGAGGTAAGCGAGACCGACGTTAATATCAGATACCAAGCTAACCCATCCATTGATATGACTAATCTCTGCATCCGTCACCATGTCTGAGCACTCCTGCTTTGTTGCTGTGTAACCTCATCCTCCCACCATCCATCTGCTGAGCCAGGCTCTGTCTTGCTGTTGGCATCTAGCCTCGGAGCAGGAGTAGGCATGGAATGTACCCACAGGTCCCGTCCTCTGAGCTGTCAGCACCAGATAACTCTTCTTCCCTTCCTGCACTGATTCAAGAGAGCTGTTGGGAACCTCTGTCACTGGTCGGGGGGAAACGTGGGAAAATTAATTGCTCTTTTGTCTGCATGTCTCTGTTTGGCCAAGGCCTGAGTGTTGGTTACAGCCCCTGCCTGGCTGACAAGTCTTGTGTGTTCAGTTACGCAGCTCCTTCAAGCAAGCCTTTGGGAAGAAGAAGTCCCCCAAGTCTGCATCCTCTCATTCGGACATCGAGGAGATGACCGATTCCTCCTTGCCTTCCTCACCCAAGTTACCACACAACGGGTCCACGGGTTCCACGCCACTGCTGAGGGGCTCCCACTCCAACTCCCTGTGAGTCTGTCCGTTGGGGATGCACGTGGGTCCGACGATGCCTTTGGCCCCCAGAAGTCCTCCTAGATAGGAATGGAGAGGTGTCCTGTTACCATTCATCTTCTCCTTGGAATTTTGTACATCATGTTTTCATAGGACTGGGCATGTTCTTCTAATGCTTTAGGGCTGGAGAAGTCGAGAGAGAGAGGAATCTTCCATTGTGGTTCTGATGGCATCACTGGTTGGCCACGGGCAAGGTCTTAACCTCCCTGCTTCCATTTTTTTTTTTTATTTGTCAAACTGGGATAATGGTTGTTGGCTCCTTATCCGATCCTAAGGATCAGACGTGGTAAATGGATGGGAAAGGGCTACAGCCAGTCTTGCTGAGAGGGGGAGATAGTGTTATGAATGTTAGTTTTTGCTGAAATTTTTATCTCATTTTTGTGGGAAGACTTAAAGGGATTATACCACCCTTCTCTGATCAAGATTTGTGTTGACTCTTTCTCTGAGGTCAGCCCTCAGCAACCTGAAGTTTAACAAATGGAGAAGACTCGGTGATATAATTCTCTTTACCAAAGGGTTCTATATTTGGTAAAATGATTGGTTACCAGGGACTCCCCTAGTAAATTTTAAATGAGTCAGTTTGTAAAGAGCTTTTCGGGAACACAGCTGCTTCTGTTAAGTGAGACAAGTGTTTGCTCACGTGACATTGGCTTAGGTGCCATTTCCCTTGGCAACGAGGTACGTAGATGGAAAGAGTCCTCTTCTCTTACCCAGCCAACCTCCCATGATCTCCACTGAGCACCCACTGACCATTGTTCCATCAGGAGTGTAGGGAGCTAGTCCTCTGCCCCATCTAAAAAGAAAATCCCAGACTCCAGAGGCAGGAGCACATCAGGAATGGCTTGAGATGGACAGATGGGGACCTAGGTGTCAGCTCAGAGAGTGGCACAGCCAGCCCCCTACAGCAGTGAGAAAGATCACCTCTGCCCCATAGGATGGAATTCCCTTAGAGGCCATGGTATACCAGGCCAGGAGGAAAGAACTGCAGCCCAAGTGCTTTGTAGGGACAGTTAGTGAGATGAGACCGTGCCCAGAAGAGAGCCACTGTGACTGAGGTTGGACAAGAAAGTGAGTGTCTGTGGACATGTCAGTTTCGTCATGGGTAAAAATGAGGTTAATTTCATCTACTTCCCTGGATACTTGTAAGGGCCCAGTCAGATACGATTCATGAAGGACCTCCTTCCTCTGCTCCTTCCGTCTCAGGGGGCCAGGTGTAGGGAGCTGTCCCTAAATCCACTTAGCCAGCAGGCCACCCTACTGAAGACAGCAGCTGCACCTGTGTCCCAAGGCTGGCTTATGGGATGAGTGCAGGTAGTGTGGATGAGGGGCCCAGCTGAGTCTTTGCAGCACACCAACTGCCTGGACACCACAGAAGGCAGGAAGTGAGAGACAGGGAACCGCAGAGAGCCTCGACTTTTCCTGGCTTTTGCTCTTGCTCCACGCCAGGCACCAGGTACAGCACTGAACTAGACGGATGAAGTTCCAATTCTGATAGACCCTGTATCCTCGGGTGAGAGGCAGACATGAAAGAAATCTGAATAAACTAGAAAACAGTGAGCTAAGGGTTCACGCTCGGAATTAAAATAGTGTGTTGGGATACAGAGTACCTGGCAGCAACTGTGGATGAGGTGGCCAGGAAAGGAGGGGATATTCCAGCTGAGATCTGCATGATAAGAGGGACCACTGGTAAGTCCTGGTCCATAACACTAGCTGCTGTAACATATGCAGTTGCAGGGCTCAGTGGCTTGACATGGGACTGTTGATCTCTGGTTCACTCTGAACCCAGTACGGGTAGGCATCGTCAATCAGCAGGTGGCCTGCCACAGAAGGCTCCTTCCATCTTTTGCACAAGCCGTCCCATAGGACCTGAGTCCTCTGCTGAGTACTCTGTGTCCAGCCAGCAGGTGAGGTGTGGGGGAGGGGAGAGAGTGCAGGAGAGTTTTATGGGCCAGGCCTGGAGAAGCACATGTCCCCTCTTCCCACAGTCTACTGAGCCCGGCCGTCCCACCCACGAGGGAAGAAGTGAAATCTCCGCACCCAAGAGGGGAAGGAAATAGGTTCCCTGTAGCCTTCCAGACCCCCAGAGAGGGCAAGAAGCCTAAGGTGGAGATAAGCTGGGTGTGGCTGGGGAGGAGGGATGGCCACTGTGTGGCAAGTGTGGCTGCTGCATGATAGGAAGTAGGAAAGTGGCAGAAGAGGAGGCCATGGAGGGAGGCAGGGCCAGAACATGGGAAGCACTGAAGTCAAAATAAATTTGCCTCTTCCTCCAAGTGTGATGGGTTATCAGCCATTGGAGAGGTGTTTTGGGTTTTTTGTTTCTGTTTTTGTTTTTAAGATTTATTTTAGAGAGACAGCCGCACAGGGTAGAGGGTGCAGAGGGAGAGAATCTTAGGCAAACTCTCCGTTGAGCACAGAGACCCTCGATCTCACGACCCTGAGGGGTCATGATCTGAGCCAACATCGAGAGGTGGATGCTTGACCGACTGAGCTACTCAGGCAGCCCATGGAGAGGTTGTTCCCCCCCACCAAGTTTATTTAAGTAATCTTTTTTTTTTTTTTTTAAGATTTATTTATTTATTTGAGAGACAGTGAGAGAGAGCATGAGAGGCTAGAAGGTCAGAGGGAGAAGTAGACTCCCCGTGGAGCTGGGAGCCCGATGTGGGTGGGACTCGATCCTGGAACTCCAGGATCATGACCTGAGCTGAAGGCAGCTGCTTAACCAACTGAGCCACCCAGGCGCCCCTTAACTAATCTTTGTATCCAGTGTGGGACTCAAACTCATGACCCCAGGATCAAGAGTCATATGCTCCACTGACTGAGCCATCCAGGTGCCCCGTGCACCGTGGAGTTTCAAGCAGGAATGTAACATCACCTGAATGTATGTTTCACAAGGATCAGTCTCCTCCCTGCAGATAAGGAATTCGGGGGAGCAAGAGTGGAAGTAAGGCAACCACATAAAGGCTAATAGCACTCACCCCCTCGTCCACCCCACTGTGGGCTCTTTCCTGTCCTTCCAACACTCTAGTCACACACCCCCGGGCCTTTGCCCTTTCTGTGTCCTCTGCCTGTCCCACTCTTGCCCTAGATACTCTCTTTTTTTTTAAACATTTTTTAATTTATTTGTTGGACGGACAGAGATCACAAGTAGACAGAGGCAGGCAGAGAGGGGGAGGGGAGCAGGCTCCCCGCCAAGCAGAGAGCCCGATGCGGGGGCTCGATCCCAGGACCCTGGGATCATGACCTGAGCCAAAGACAGAGGCTTTAACCCACTGAGCCACCCAGGCGCCCCCAGTGTTTCCTTCTCACTAATGCTTTGCCTGCACCCCTTGCATAAAATAACCCGCCGTCCCTCCCCCCACCCCCAGCCAGCACTCCCCTCCACCCCCTTAGCCGTGTTCTGTTTCTCACCATGGCCTGTGTCACCACCTGACATGTAGATTTCCTCAAGTTATTAGTTATTTGTTCTTTGTCGTCCCCCCCCCCCCC
>ML107439.1:16319-31995 GCA_003697995.1 Taxidea taxus jeffersonii | reverse complement strand
TAGGGACTGGGCGGGGCAGACTCTGGGCTCTGCTGTAGGGACTGGGCGGGGCAGACTCTGGGCTCTGCTGCCCTTCTCCAGCATTCCACAGCATCTGTGCACACTGGAGATGTTTGTTTGTGGTCTGGTTTTCCAGTGGGTGGGCAGAGAGCAAATGCTTCTTTCCAACCTTGAAGGGTTTGTAAGAATGTGCAAATCTAGAAGTGAGAGGAAGTTCAAAGAAGAAACCCAAGGCAGAGGAGTCGGGGGCCCAGAAAAGTGCTTACCCTGTGGGCAAAAGGAATGGTGGTGTGGGAAGGCAATGTTTCCCACACTTGAGGCGTTTAAAATTAGGTATGCCACCAGCCCTGCATCTGGCCGGGACAGCGGAAATATGGAAGTAACATGGTAGGGACTGAGTAGGAAAAAAATCGACATCAGGTTGCTTCAGTAAGTGGGCCATGAAGTGGATAAGCATGTACTGAGTGCCTGCTGGATACAGTTCAGGAGCATGGGCTCTAGACTTAAGTAGACCCACCAGATTCCATCTTGATTCTGTTACCCTGATTTTTTTTCATGGGCACTGTAATCTCTCCAGGACTCACCCTCCCCCTGTTTAAAAGGGGATAATTGTAATACATCTCCATGGAGTTGGTAGTGGATGGAGCAAACTGATACTCTTCGGCTACCTGGCACAGTTGTTCATGTATTCAGTAAGCATTTGCTGAGCACCTATTATATACTGGTCAGTGTGATCAGGCACCAGAAATAATGCAGAGAACCCTGGTCCTGGTGCAGCCAGAAGCCATGCAGGGAGTAACCTGTTGAGTGCAACCAAATTACCGGAGACGTAACAGAAGGCTACCGTGGAAGGAACCTGGGCACTAGGGTTAGAGACTAAAACTTAGCTGGGACTGTTGCAGAAGAACTTACTTTTCAGGGCACCTGGCTGGCTCAGGCAGTGGATTCTGCCAGGCTCTTGATCTCGGGGTTATGGGCTAGAGCCCTACGTTGGGTGGAGAGATTGCTAGAAAATTGTAATTTTGAACATCCTCTGTATGTTGAGTAGGACATCCCTCCCATGTCACCTTGCAGTTGTGTATTTCTGAGAACTGGGCTATTTTGGGGGAGCACAGTACTCTCAATGCACTTATTCTCAACACAAACTTTATCTTAGCTTGCTTCTCTTTGTCAAGTCATTGACCAGGTTTTGCAAAGTAGCCCCTGTGTTATATCTCACAAAGTGGGTGCTGAAGAAGTCTTGTCTCTCTGGCTGCAAAAGCTTTCTTGGGGAAAGGCACAGACCATGTGGTGGGGACTGGGGCAAAAACGTCTGTGCCAGAGGGCCAGACACACCAGAGTGACGGTGTGAATCAAAGCCAACTATTCCCTGCAGTGAATGAGAGCCTCCAAGGTCTGTGCAGGGCACAGTTTAGCAAAGACTGGAGTGTCATGATGGAATTTTCTTCAGACTTCACACTCCATTTAAACCAGGAAACCATACTCCTCTCTCAAGAAGAAACTGGTGTTTGCGAGCTCCCGCCACAAACCTTGGCAAATCGGAAAAGGCATGACTATATAGTTAACCCTTACAAACCACCATCTAGTGAAAGTACAGCAGTGGGGCGTGGGAGAGGAGGATCCGAAGTCTAAAGACATTTTCTAGCCTCTTATCCCAGATCTGTTCGCCTTGGTTTCTCATAGGCATGGAGTGGGAATAATCATAACATTTTCAGGTGTTTGTTAGACATTTTAGAAGATTTTGAAGCTGAGACACTTCCTTGGCCGCTAACCACTTTTTAAAAAATCAGAGGTAGTTTTCCTCTCTTACCATCTCTCAAATGAAAACCATTCGAGTGCAGGTTGAGAAAGGAACAACAAAAAGATTTGGCCATGTAGGTGTTAAACTTTTCTTCTAGTCCTTTCTGCCCCCTCAAATACATTACATCTCTTTTAACAATTATAAATGGTTTCCCTCTGGCAATGAACATTTCCACACCCTCAACCAGTTTTACAGGTCAGGCTTTTTTTGGCCTCAAATCCAGGTCTTGGAGAGTGGGCTCCACAATTACTTCTGCAGAGACCATGCGCTCACCATATCCTTCAGAGATAATCAGCTTCAGCTTTGTAACTTTATGAACGTGGGTTTTTGTGGGGGTTTTTTCCCCTTTTTTTCTATCTTCAGTCTAAGAAATGTCAAAGCTGCTTATTCTGGATCACCCCTAACCCCAGATCCAATGAGCTTTGAAATCAACAGACTTTTTCTTTTTTTTTTTTTTTTTTTTTGAGAGTCCCCTTTCCTAGCATGGTCATGCAACATGACTTGTATGATCTTCCATTTAGTGTTGCTCGCCAGGTATCTGAACAGCAAACCTAAGCCTAGGAGGACCACCTCTTAAGACAGAGGGACTCCACGGGGTCCTAGGGTTCCCTAATCTGGCATGCAGCTAGAAGGACATCCAACTTCACACTGTTTTTCAGTTTTCACATAAAACTGGGACTTCTGTGTCATATCTTCCTGTCTGCTCTCTGATGATCTGAGATGTTTCTCTTCCTTGCCATGAGCTTATGAAGCATTGTGGGCAGGTGGGGGAAGGAAAAAAATGATGCTCTTAAGACACTTAAAAGATTGAGTTTTGCTTTTTCTTTTTAAAGATTTTATTTATTTGACAGAGGTCCCAAGTAGGCAGAGCGGGGGTGGGGAAACAGGCTCCCCGCCAAGCAGAGAGCCTGATGCGGGGCTTGATCCCAGGACCCTGAGATCATGACCTGAGCCGAAGGCAGAGGCTTAACCCACAGAGCCACCAAGCTGCCCCAAAGTTTGAGTTTTAGAATGTGACCAGAATAGATTAACACCTTCCACTGGAGTCTTTCGGTTATTTTCACTTTTGTGCAAATAAAAGTCACCCCCCAACTGTCTGACCTTAGAGTGTCTAATCTTTAAAACAGACAGTTGACCCTCCTTCTCTTGAGTGAGTTTAGATCTCAAGGGCCATGTGATGTTATTATAGGGCCCCAGCTGTGTACACATTGGGATGGGGGTTGGTTTCAAACCCCAAGGGTTACTACTCCCTTTTGCCGGCCACTGTTTATCCCAGATTATTGGAATTTTGCTGAAAGGCACACCAAAGCCGTCCTGATAGCCTGAGCTCTGCAAAGAAAGAGCACAGAGAAGCAAGTCAGTCTGTAAATTTCAGGCTTTGGTATTATGGCCTCCGGGAAGCCCTGCCAGCTGGTCAGACAGGGTGACTGCCAAACAAACCTGCCAACGGACAGGGACCAGTGGTCGGTGGAGGACTCAAAGGAGCTGAACCCAGAGCTGCTCTCATCAGTAACACCTCTCCTTCCCTAGCATTTCAGAGTGCATCGATAGTGAAGCCGAGACGGTCATGCAGCTCCGAAATGAGCTGAGAGACAAGGAGATGAAGCTGACGGACATCCGCCTAGAAGCCCTCAGCTCCGCACACCAGCTCGACCAGCTCCGGGAGGCCATGAACAGGATGCAGGTGAGCTCCGGAGCGGGGGCCCGAACCCCAGGCTGTCCGGGAAAGCTGCTCTCCGCCACACCCCCCAGGGCTGCCGAAGGTGGCAGCCCTCTGCCTTGTGAGCCTGTTTCTCTGCTCCTATCTTTTTTCTCTCTTTTCCAAAGTAGCAAGGCTCCTTCTCTTCTCATGCCTTCCCTGGTATTGCTCAAAGTTGAGTCTTTTCAGAGTGATGGCGGAACCATGCTTCCCGCTCTTGTGTGCCTTCCAGCGGCTCTGCCGTCCCGTCTTGCTTGCAGCCGTCTCCTTCCTCTGGCCTTAGAGACTGCTACGGGATCCTTTGTACCCGGAATCTGCCACCCACCCACTCGCAATTCCAGTTTCCAGACTCATCAGCCAGAGGGAGCCCCTGACTGCTCCCTTTGCCTGCACCAGGGATTTCTGTATTCTAGTCCCAGTGTTCCCTCCACGGGGAGAGCCTCGTGCACAGCCAGACTGGACCCTTCCCTCAAGAATTAGCCTCCTTCTCTCCATAGCTTTTCCAGGTCCTGCATCTGCAAGAATTAGTGCCCTCATCTGGATTCCTCCAGATGTGTCCTTAGAGTCCCTCTTCCCCTCCCCCCCAGATAGAAGGTCTTTGGGTCTTCTGGCTACTCTTTCTGCATCGCTTTCTCTGGATGTAGCTCCGGTGCTGTACACGTGGTAGGTTTTCCCTACACGTGTGTAGAGAAGAAAGAGCCCTGTGGGCTCTGCCACATGGGGCTTCACCAGAGAACCAGCGTTTCCCAAAGGAGGTTCCATGGGACACTTGTTCCCTGAGAGGCTCTGTGAACGGAGAGCTCCTGGCTCAGCTGTGTTCAGGACTACTGCACACTCTGACCCCCTGACCCCTCTGACCCCTCTGACCAGGAGTAGAGCAGCTCCTAAAGGCTCTGAGTCCTACAGGAAAGAAACCCGCCAAGCCCAGAGTCTCACAAACCTCTTAGATTGTAAGACTCTCAATTAAGACTCACACAGCAGACTCTGGGAAGCATCTCTGAGGTCTTTCCAAAGGCCAGCTCTCCACAAGGGTGGCCCTTGCCTCGCCAGACAGGTCTCGTGTGTACCCAAGAGCAGCCAGCGCGGCCAGACCTCTCCGATGGTATGACTGGCTGGCCCTCAGCTGGGATTCCCACCTGATCCCTGCAAGGGACTTTCCAGTTCCTGCTTCAGAAGATGCTTGTTTGTGTTCCATCCACCTAATAAGCGAGCCTCTCCCTTACTCTTTGCAGAGTGAAATAGAGAAGTTGAAAGCTGAGAACGACCGGCTGAAGTCCGAGTCTCAAGGCAGTGGCTGCAGCCGGGCACCCTCCCAGGTGTCCCTCTCGGCCTCCCCTAGGCAGTCCATGGGCCTCTCCCAGCACAGCTTGAACCTCACAGAGTCAACCAGCTTGGGTGAGTGGCATCCCGGGGCTGGGGGCAGGTCAGGACCCGCAGCTGGCGCTCTAGTCTCAGAGCAAGAGCCCCGAGATAAGCAGATGAACAGATCAAATGGAGAGGCAACAGGCGTGCGTGCACTTGGGGTGTGTGTGTCTGGGTGTACGTCTGCTACCGACATGAGCTCAGCCGTTACACGGCTATCACGCTTCGCTCCAGTGCCCCCAGTTCTCCAAGCCATGAGTTTGGATCCTCTTGTCCGCCGTGCTGAGTTCTGTTTGATCCATTTAAAGAGGCTGACCTACAAGCTGAATGCTGCATAAAAACCCCATAGTAGCTGGTCGCAGCTGGGGCAATGGCTTGGTCTGTGGTGTTCCTGCCTTCAGGATGGATTCCCGGCCAGCACCATCATGAGCATACATGAGCTAGGTTTTCTTTGTAAGCATATGGAGGCTGACGCTTTGATTTCTTATCCATGATGCTACGTTGCTCTCATTTTGGTTGAGCCTCTGCCTCGCACTTCCATTTGGCAAGGCACATCGTGAGCCTGCTGATTCTTTGGTTGGTCCACCATTGGTTTCTGTGGTTGCATTCTCCATTCTGCCCTCTGCCCTTCCCCTACCCCACCCCACGTCCCTGCACCCCGACACCTGGTTTGTCCTGCTGCCGTGCCAACAAGCAGCGGGGGTGTCAGGAGGCCGGCTTTGCTGTCCCCGTGTGCCTAAGGCTGTTGATGTTTTCCATTCGCAGACATGTTGCTGGATGACACTGGTGAATGCTCGGCTCGGAAGGAAGGAGGCAGGCATGTTAAGATAGTTGTCAGCTTTCAGGAGGAAATGAAGTGGAAGGAGGTTAGTTGGATCCCTTTCCCCGCTCTGCTTGTCCCTTCTCCAGGTAGAACAACATAGCTTAGTGATGGCATCGTCAGACCACATCACCTCCACGTCCAAGGTGATTCGGAGGTCCTACTAACACTTTCCTTAACTAACCACAATCCCCGGCAGCATTGTGACACAATTAACACGAGCAAATGGCCCCTCCCTCCCTCTCGCGTTTGGAAAGTCTAATAATACTAAAAATTACCCCTGTCGCACTTGCACAGAACTAACAAAACACTAACATCAGTCGGAAACGGCTTTTCTGAATTTATTGTGTCCCGAAAGAAGGCAGCTAAGCACAGTTAGCACGGAAGGCACAGAGGCAAGCTGACCCAATGCAGCCGACCCAGAGCACCAGTCTTGTCCAGGGTTCAGAGACCCCGGACGAGGTGGGACACCGAGGTGGCTGATAGGAAGCTGGTGGGGCGTCCTGACTCCCCAGGCTGAGGAATCTTGAGTTTTCTGAGTAGATCCAGTTCTCTTCCAGAGCCTGAGGAGGCCACACCCACACTAGGGACTATTTTGGGGGTAGGGGTGGGGGTTGGCAGAGCTGATTTTTCATCATTGATTCAGTCCACATGATGCTGTAATGACCCTCTCTCAGAGAAGCAGAGAAAGATTTCATGAGTGGTTATTTCAAGTCCTCTTCAGCTGTTTGTTGTTTCTTGGCACCCTTGCCGACATGCTGTTGGTCATGGAGGAGTGCCTGGGAGCCTCAGAGCCGTCTGTGGCCAGACTCTCTTTGTCAGAGGATTCTACAGTATGGCTGGCCCTCCAGTCTTGTAGAAGGGGGTAGGCCCAGAGTTTGGAGATGCCGGTGACTTTTCTCCTCATCGAACCTAAAAAATGTATATTTTTATATATAAAAATAAACCTAAAGAGGTCCATTTTCAGAGCTTAAGTTGTGGCATGATAGGATTGTCAAGGGGAAAATTCATTCTTAGAATGTTCTTATAAAAAATTCAGGGGACACTTGGGGATGTGCCTTAATCCAGTGATCCTCAAGAGGAAGAGACCGATTCTACATTTTACAGAAGCTCGAGTCCCTTGAGAAATTGTATTGTTCTGGATCACCGCAGGATCCAGGTGAAGCAGGTCAGCCAGACGGTGTCCCCTCCGTTTTACAGCTGAGAAACTTGTCACCCAGGTGTCATTTACTTCAGGTCACAGGGTGACTGGTGAGGCCAGATCGTCTCACCATAAGACTGGTGCTCTTTTCTCTGATGACTTTGCTTAACTGCCACATACACCCCACCCTTTCTGCCACTCTCCTAATAATTCTCTATCCCTATGAGCATGTCAGAGCTAAGATTTTAAAATGCAACAAAATGGAATATTCTATTAATTTTTCTTGAATCATTGTGATTAGTTAGCCCCACCCTGTGCAGAGAGCCCTGTGGGCAAAATTCAAAAGACATAGAAAAAGTATTTTTTGTGTGTCAACTTCCCAGAGTTTTCCTTGTTTTCTGAATTGAGTATGTTTTAACTTTTAATTAATTAACAGTAAAGCAAAAAACATTTAAATAGAAGAAAAGAATCGAACATATTCTATCCTGAAGGAGCTTAAGATCTAACAAGGAGATAAACTTGATTTACAAATAAGGCATGAATACCTAAAAGTAAATAAGTACAGAATATGTTCATATATCCATTCGGTACAGAACCAGTGAAGCAATGTAAGCTCTGAGCCTGATGGGTTAATCATTGAAGGCTTCCTGGAAGAGGTGAGTTTGCAAACAAGGTTTGGAAAGGGAGAGATGGCAGATAGGAGAAGGGAGAGCATTCCAGGCCAGGGACGTGATCTATGCACTATACACGGCACACCTTTAGTAGAAAGTTCTAGATTCCAGAGAGGAGATCCTCTCTTCCTGACCCACAGAGTACTGTTTTTGCAAGAGAGCAGGGCCAGTTTTTAAGATGATTGTTTTCCATCTATGGTGTGTCTGGTGTTGTAACAAATAGGGCTTTTATTCCCCTCTCAAACCATTGGTGGCGCTCTAAGGCAATCTGAGTCCTTGCTAAACTGTCAGAAAAGATCGGCCTGTTTTTCACCTGCATACATTTCCTTACCCTTAGGATTCCAGACCACACCTCTTTCTTATTGGCTGCATTGGAGTTAGTGGCAAGACGAAGTGGGATGTGCTCGATGGGGTGGTTAGACGACTGTTCAAAGTAAGTGTCTAGGAGGACGGCTACGGTCGTCTCTCTGAAGTGTGGGGGCCCGGGCTCGGGGAGGGAAGGGGTGGTTTGTGTCCAGAACATGGCCACTGCTTGGGTCTACCCCTATCCTTGTGTTGCTGGAACTTGTCTCTGGGCACTTCCAATAACAGGAGGATGGTGAGTACCGGCTGGTGACTGGCCAGCCTGCCCCTGGCTACCCTTGGCGGTGGCTGGCCAGCCCGTGAGAGTCGTTTCCCTGGCCTCAGGCAATTGCCTGAGCCTCGAGTGGTGAACTGCAAGTTGAATATTGAACTGACTTTGAATATACTTTGGATTGAGTACCCTGTGGCCAGGGCCGTTTCCATTCTTCATTTCTGGGGGATTTGGTCCGACTTGCCCAGCATCCCGGCCAACACTTCAGAGTCTGTGAATGATTTTCGCTTTATGTGACATTAACATCTGATCGATGGCCAGAGTCAAAGAGGCTGGCCTAGGTATTTCCATATTTGTTCTAGTCACTTCACTGGAATGACCAGATGTTTCACAGGAGAAATAACTCATGAGTACTGAGGTGAACCTCAAGCACAAGGTGGTTTGGAAGAAGCTTCTCGGACATTTTTTTCTACTGTCCTCAAGGGAGTCAGCAGTCGTAAGCGTTGAGTAACCACATCCCCTGAGTAATATTGGTAGCCTGCATTTCTGGTGCCAGAAACCATGCTAGCATTAGCCCCGATTTATTTCCAGGCCTGTGAAGAAGGTCCTATTATTCTCCCACTTAAACAGGAGGAAGGTAAGGCTCGGGTCACTTGCCCAAGGTCTTGGAGCTAGAACGCAACCATGTTGATCCAGCTGAGTTGGTCTGACTTTAGAACGTGACTTAACTAGTACACTCCAGTCTCTTTCTAGCATCTAGATTCAGGGTGGCTTCTCATGCAGGAAGCCCTATTCTCCTGTCAAAGATCATTGCCCATCTTGGCAGGCTGTGGAAATGTGACCCGGCAAGGGATGGAAATGGCTGAGGCAGACCTGCCCTGCTGCCTGGAGCCCAAAACTGAGCTCTGCTGATGGGGAGCTGGGCCATCCTCGGATTAAAAAGGCAGGAGTTAAAAAAAAAAAAAAAAAAAAAGGCATTAGTTTAGGCGGAAAAGAGCCTGTGGGGCATCATGGGGAAGGAAGTGAGACCATTAAAGGTAGAGAGGCCTGTCCTTAATAATTCCACGTCGGTCATTGTCCAGCTACCTCCTTGCCCATGGACCTCCGGGCCAGGTTCACTGACCTAAAACCTTTTGGTCACTCACCTCAGAGGGCATACTTTCCAAATTAAACACAGTTTTTCCTGTTTAAAGATCAAAAGCTGCTTTTTTTTTTCTTGCAGCCCTGGGGTTTGCTCCTTTTATCATCACTGTGGTGTTTGCTCTGAGCCAAGAGGAGGGGCTGGTGGAGAGTTCTTGTCAGAATTTCTCTCTCATGAGTTTTCCAGCACTATTCCCAGGCCCTGGTGTCTTCAGCTGAATTTAAGAAAAGCAGCCGAACTTTTCCTTGCTTGGTTCATCCAGACTAAACGTTCACAATTATGTTAGGGCTGCCTCCACGTCACTAACCAAATAAATCTGTACTTAAAGAGGCCTGTGATACTCGGGTCACCATCCCCATAGAAAGTTCTCCCCACCCCCACCCCTCGCCCTTCTCATTCCACAGCTCCATTTCAACCCAGACATCAGCTGAGAGAGAAGATGATCAGAAATCCCTCAAGGAAAACGCGAGTCATGGGCAGATTTCTAGCCACATCTTTGATGGGGTCTTGATTTTATTCTTCCCAGGAATACATCATCCACGTCGACCCCGTGAGTCAGCTGGGGCTAAATTCAGACAGTGTTCTGGGCTACAGCATTGGGGAAATCAAGCGCAGCAACACCTCGGAGACCCCCGAGCTGCTTCCCTGTGGCTATCTCGTCGGCGAGAACACAACCATCTCTGTGACTGTCAAAGGTAATTCGGCCAGCGGCGGAGGTCAGAGTTTTTGGGGAATCGCAGTTTTCGTTTTGTGACGTGGCGTAGGAAACCATGGCCACCATTTGGTTTGCACATGTGTGTGTGTCGGGGGGGGGCGCTTCTCTACCCCTGTAATCACAGTCGCTCTTACCTAAGCAAGTTCAATGGCCTTTAGCTTTTTCCACCACCGCCGGAAGCAGATAGTTTTAGTTTATTGCTAAAATTATATAACAAAAGGTCCCATTTAGCTCTGAGATGTTGGCATCTTAATAGCCCTGTGGAAACAGGGCTCCACCGATTCCCGTGGGTTGCTCTTGCCAGCCGGCCTTGGACATGGTCTGGTCCTACAGGTGGGAGCCGCTCTCGCCCACGCACGGCCCTGCTGGCATCTCTGGCGGCCTTATCACCCAGGGATGCTAGGCCCCAGGCCAGAGTGCGTGCCAAGGGATTCTCAGCCCACAGAGGATCTTGTGGGGGGAGAATCCTGGCCAAATGAGTCTAGCAAACTGCATCATTTTATGTTCAAAGGACAGGAAGACAAGAGTATATGGGTACATAACACCATCCTCAGATAGATGGACTCCTACCGGGAAGAAGGCTGTTGAATCCAATCTGACACAAATATATTTGACTGTAAAACCCCCTTTTTCCCTATATTTTATGAACTTCCCCCCACCCCCACCAAAGAATGGATTAATGAACACTATACAACCTTCAGGTTGTCCCATCTTACTTCCCTGTAAGGCACAGCTTTTTCTTTTTCTTTCTTTTTTTTTTTTTTTAAGATTTTATTTATTTATTTGACAGAGAGAGCATGCACTAGCAGGGGAGAAGGGCAGAGTGAGAGGGAGAAGCAGGCTGTCCGCTGAGCGGGGAGCCCGACGTGCGACTCAATCCCAGGCCCCTGGGATCATGACCTGAGCCTAAGGCAGATGCTTAACCAACTGAGCCACCCAGGCGCCCCAAGGCACAGCTTTTGACTGTAGTCTTAACAGGGCACTTTGGGGGTGTTTGGCATAAGCTTTGTTTCCTGGTTGGAAGGTATTCCAGAAGCACCCCACTGTTCCTTAGGAGCATGAATTCTCACCTTGTTCTGCCAGGGACAAGCGTAATGTTACCACCCGAGCTCAGACACAGCCTTCTTATCTTGTCGGTGAGCAAAATTGCACACATGTGGCCTTGGGTGCCAGTGACAGGAACCTACCCCAAACTAGCTTTAGCGGGAACACGAAATGCACCTGGAAAATGACAGGGACCGCTTCAAACGGGGCTGGATCCGGGCATCCCGACAGTGCCCTGAGAACCAGGCCTGCCTCAGCTTGGCATATTTTCTGAGCTCTGTGCATAGCTGCAGAAACGGCCCGGGTAGCCCCAATTCATCCTTCTGGCTGGGGAACCTAAAAGTAAGAGAATGTCCTTTTGGAAAAGTGGGACAGAAAATCCTAGCAGGTGATTCTGCTCCATCTGAGTCAAGTAGCCATCATTGAACCAGTCATGGCCTGGAAGAGGGTTTGGCCCAGCCTGGGCCCTTGGGTGGCTGAATATGCTGGGTCAGCCCCACTTGAACCCCACTTGAACCTGGAATGAGCTCCCCATAAGAAAGAAGAGTCCTACTAGAAGGGGCAGGAGGAAGGGGTACCAGGCATACCAAAAACAGTGCTGCTCTACAAGAAGCCCCTCAGGGAAAGCCTTATCTGTCACAGGCTCAAACTGCGTTTCATCCTCGCTGGTGAGCGTGCGGGGTCCCTTGTAGGTGACAGCTGCAGTCACTGAGGGGTGAAAGGAGCAATCCGTCGCAGAGGCCAGACCACTATAGAAACGGGGACAAGATGGTCTGCCGAGGTGGAATGGGCCCGCGTCCCCCCGCCCCAGCCCAACCTGCCACAGTCAGCACACCAGGTTGTTCAACATCTCGAGGGATCCGTTCAGGTTTATTTTTAAGTGACACCTGACTTCTGTTTTCCAGCAGTGCTTTAAACCCATGCCTTCAGAACACCATAAACCATGCAAGAGTTGGAGCTGAGGGATGCGTGGGCTGCAGACGGTCCACTGCAGTGGTCCCGGGGCTAGAAGTGTGGCTGGGCACACCGCAGTGAGTTCATGGGCAGAATAGTCCCTCCCAGGGCGCTCTAGGGCAAAAGACCAAAAGAGCATCAGCGTGTATGTAGAGAGAGATGTTTCTCTGGGCTTTTTCCTATCTCGTGATTGAGTTTAGACTAGAGACCCTGCCTTCCACACTTTGCGTCGAGTTCCAACCAGTGTAGGGTACTCTGAGCTCAGTACCAGGGAAGTCTTAGGCCTGTACCCAGAAGATAAGTCGTTTAGAAACCTTTATCATGGTCATTCTGGAATAGTCTCCTGCATGTAGGAGCCATTCTCAGAAGTTGGGGGAGGATTGGAAACCAGCATATAAATGCATTTGTGAGGTATGTTTGCAGTAAATAATTTTGTAGAAGGACAGAATAAATGGGGGCCCTGGCTGGCTCAGTTGATCTCAGGCTTGTAAGTTTGAGCCCCACACTGGGTGTTGTAGAGATTACTTAAAAATGAAATCTTTAAAAAAAATAGAATAAATTCTCTTCATTTGATTTTTTATCTACCTACGCTAGTTTTCTTAAGGTAAATTTTGACAGAATTGCTTTAGGTTTTAGACAGTGACCTTGGATAGATCTTCTTTTGAGAATGATATCAAGAAAATAGTTGTTTTAAAAAAGCCAGGTTAAGCATCTGACTTGGTTTTGACTCAGGCCATGATCTCAGGGTCTTGGGGGTCCCACACATGCTCTCTTTCTCTCTCTGACTACAAATGAGAATTTTCAAAAATAAGAAAAATAAAAATAAATAGCCGACAGCCCTGGGGCACCTGGATGACTCAGTCCCTTAAGTGGCTGCTTTCGACTCAGGTCATGACCCTGGGGTCCTGGGACCAAATTCCAGGTTGGTTCTCCCTCTGCTCCTCCCCTCTGCTCATGCTCTTTTTCACTCAGTCTCTCAAATAAATAAATAAAATCTTCACCAAAAAAAAAAAAAAAAAGCCACCAGCCCTGAGTAGTGGAGCAGTCCCACCCAGGGAAGGGGAAAGATATGTTTCCTTTTGACGTTGGTGAGACTCAGAGGTCTTGCTGGGTAGCGTCTCGGCTTCACCTACCCGTCGTCACATCCCTGAATCAAATTGCATTTCTTCGTTCTCAAGATGAAAGGGTGGCCTCCTTTGTGGCATATCTGAGTGTGGGCAGGAGTGGCCTAGTGCACGAGAGAGAACACGGTGACCGGCAGCCCCGGGGTCTTGGCACACATGGAAGACGGGTCTGGTCTAGGCAGACAGGCAGCACGGTAAATCCAGACAGGCAAGCAGAGCCAGTGTCTTAGCAATTCTGCAGAGGACAGACAGGGCCCGAAGGCCTGGGTGCCGGAGTGGAGGCTGAGTCTGGGCGAGTCGGCCGAGCCAGGTGCCGGCCAGACGGTGCTCGTGAGCAGACGGCTGTGGCTGCTTGCGCCCTGCCTCCCGTGTCCCCGGGTGGGCAGCGGTCTTAGGGGAGTGGCCACCGTGGATAGAGCTCAGCAGTCCCGAGGGGCAAGTGCAGAGCCACCTGTTGCACAGGGCTTCAGACCCTTCCTGTCTCTCTCCAACGCAGGGCTCGCAGAGAACAGCCTGGACGCACTGGTGTTCGAGTCCCTGATCCCCAAGCCCATCCTGCAGCGCTATGTGTCCCTGCTGGTGGAGCACCGGCGCATCATCCTCTCCGGCCCCAGTGGCACTGGGAAGACCTACCTGGCCAACCGGCTGTCCGAGTACCTCGTGCTGCGGGAGGGCCGGGAGCTGACGGACGGCGTCATCGCCACCTTCAACGTGGACCACAAGTCCAGCAAGGTGAGGAGGTCCTGTGGAGGCTGCTGCTCAGCCAGGGCTTGCAGTGAGTGGCCCTTTCTGAGCCATCGAGGCCACCCCTGCCCTGATGGGGAAGCACGGTCACCCATGTGGGCTCCCTCAGGCTTGCAAAAGCCTGCTGGAGGACGTCAGGGTAGGGGAGCAGAAGGTGGAGTGAGGAGTGCCATGAGGAAGGAGAGCTGGCCCACCTCTCGCTGCCCGCTCTGAGCTGGCTGGGACACCCAGTACTAGGAGTCCTTTAGGAGCATCCCCAGAAGCATCCATTTTGGTTTACAGAGAACTTGTCATGTGCTTGCTTGGTGCTCTTGTTTCTCCCAAATGAAAGGTCCTTTTGAGGAACTGTGAGGACATGTTCCCATCACAGACCATTTGCCCATGACCAGCAAACTGGCCGCCTCACACTAGTACCCTCGAGGGAGAGGTCGTGGCTCCTCTCATGTCACAGAGGCAAGACCTGAGGCTCGAGGCAGGTGGCCGTGGGCCTAGGACCCCTTTAATGGTACAGAGCAGTGGACTAGAGTGTAAGTCGGAGTCCTAGACTCCAGAGCTGGCATCAGGCTCAGCCCTGCTTCATGGGGCCCCTGGGGAAGTCTGGGCCTGGTCCCGGGAAGTGCTTTCTCAATCCTGTTTGCTGCTCATGCAGTGGGAGGTGATGGATGATTTGCTCAGGCTGGCCCTGAGCAACGGGACTGGTGAGTCAGAGGCAATTGGGAAATGACTCTTCTGCCTTACGAATCACCTAGCGTGCTTAAAAATACAGATGGCTGGACCTCATTCCCAGATGATGGCTTTCAGAAGATTTGGCAGGCCGGGAATCTGCGCCATTCAGTCTGCGGGGTGATTTTTGATGCCAGGGTAGAAGTAGAGAGCGGTTGTCAGAGTGCCGGTACCCAGAGTCTCTGTGTGAGCCCGCTTAGGGAAAAGCACCCTGTCTCAGGACCAGTGAGAGAAGGATCCCCCAGACACGTGGTTGGGGGTCGAGCCCAGGCTAGATTTGAGCCCCCTCCCACGTTCCCCTTGACCAGCACCCTCGGTAGAATGCACCTTACCAGCCATACCCCACGAGCCTGAGTAGGGGAAGGAAGGCTCTGGAAACTCTGTCCTTGTCGGGTATCTGAGGCCACAAACCCCTGGTGGAAAGAGGCTAAAAGAAAAAGAAATTGCTAGTAACTTAAAAAGTGCAGATTTTTTTGATGCTAGCAAGCCACACTGGGACTTAAAAGGGAGGTAGGGGAAGCATCTACCTCTGAGCTACCAGGCTCGTGCACAGGACCGACTGGTGTGGTGAGGAGCCCACAGCGAGGCAGGCCCGACAGCAACACTAGCAGCCAGGCATTCTGGTGCCTCGCCAGTCGTCTGCTCACTGTTTCAGCCATTCCTGTTTTGCACCATTATCCTTCCTCCTCCTCTTCTGACCCACATCCCTAACCACAGCTGTGCTGGGATGGTCCTAGTTCCAACCCAAGCCAGTCCCCTGCCTCTTCTCCACAGTTCAGTCCAGAGCTTACCCTTCCAGCCAGACCTTCCAGGGCCCCCTCGGCACATAGGCCCTCTCCCCTGGGCTGTTGGCTGGCTGTGACGGCACTCACCGTGTGGGGGGAGTGGTCCTTCGCTGTATCCATCCATCAGGGGCTTCTGTGTGAATGGCTCTCAGGCAGGTGCTGTGGGAGTACAGACGTGTATAAGGCACCTGCCCTCGGGAACTTACTGGGAGGTGGGCATAATAAACAACATCAAGAAAAATGACAACACCTGCAGAGAAGTGATAGGCGCAGGGAACACAACCGTGCCCGGGCACCCCATAGTGCCTCAACACAGGCTCACCACAGCCTCCTCAAGGGCCTTTCCACCTGTGTGGACCTGGGCAAAGTGAAGGCTTC